>JAGXCT010034341.1:0-72132 GCA_022495035.1 Philopotamus ludificatus
TTGACTTTTGGAGAGTTGTGCAAGGCTACTTTCCCTCTCCCCTCTCCCTTTTCTTAAGAAATTAGTATTATATTTAAACGGCTTTTGTTGCACCAATTGAACCGGCCCCAAGCCGGTATATGTGGTGTGGGTGGATGGCAAGGGCAATACCAAGGCTGAGGTGGTTGGACTGTGTACAGAGGAAATCATTGAAACTTACTGGAAGATGGAGCGACATAACGGGTGACCGGATAAAATGGAGAAGGGTGGTGGATGAGACCAGGGCTCTACAATAGGGCTGTTGGGCCTATGATGACGATAGGCAAGTCAATGGGATTGCTATGCCGAGGAGAGGGTAAATAAATTTATAAAAAAAATATGAATTCATTCTACAACACTTTTTTTTATTTATTTCTTAATGTTTGAGCCAAAGCGATATTTTTTCCTAATACATTCTAAATAATCACAAATCTATTGTTTCATACATCAATGTAAACGGATCAGAAAAAATATGTACGTGTAAAGTTTTAATTCATAAAAAAAATACTATTACATAATAAAATTACTGCCGTAAAACGAATGGAGATAAAATCACATTTTAAGACTCGGAGAACCGACGATTAATACCGCGTGTTCGGAATGGAGGTGGATTTGATACAATTTCTAATCGTTCTGTTGAGATCGAAACACATCTTTGGCTCAAATAAAAATATATATGTATATATATATAATCGAAAGACTTATTCACATCGGATATATTTTAATGACTTTTGAGTTATAACAAAATAAATAGTTTAAAATACGCACTGGTACCCTTTGAACCACTAAACTGACAAAGTATACGCATCCTCGATATTACACACTAAGCTTACAAAGTGAATAAAAAGTTTTTAACAAAAATAAAAATACAAAAATGCAAATAACAACAATTATTTAAGCAAGCATATTTATAGAATATGGGGAGAAAAAAAAATATAACATGAAACAGTCAAAGTAAAATGACTAAATGCAAGGAATCTTGGTCAAGATGTACGCTATCGGGGGTTCGTTTACACATACTGCTTACGATTATATATACTCGGTATATCAATGTTTTTATGGGTTTACACAGAAAATATATACGCCCATTCGTTCACGCGTCGAATTTTTTTCTTTTTTTGTCTAATGAGATTATATTCATTTATACAAGATGAGTATTTACACATCTATTTTATTACAGAAGCTTAGTTTATAAAATGTACAAGCGAAATATATATACGCACAATCCTCGACATATACATCACTTGACCGTACGCTATATAAATCGAGAGTTGTGCCGTACGTGAATAAAAATATGTCACGTTTAATTTTCAACGAAACGTGACCCTCGCGAATGAATGTACAGTCAAACCTATTTTTTTTTCGGATCACTTTATGATCCACGGTAATCAACCGGTGTGGTTATATAGTGCAGTGATGGCAAACCGCAGATCAGACACTGACCCAAATAAATGATTTATCCCTTAAATGCATGTTGTTGCAGAACTACAACAGCACATTTACGAGATTATAACTCCAATAAATACATTCAACCGCACGTCATTTTAGTACTGTAACAAAGCGTGAAGCATAATGCGACAAGTTAATATGAAATACTTCTTCATCGCGACATTTTCGGTGTTTTTTAATTTGCTTTTACTGTTACTAAATGTAACAGATTGGAATAAAATACATTTACATACTGCAAAAAAGTAATAAAACCATATTTATTTATAATTAGATTCGTTCTGCATAAAATTAAAATGAACCTATGTTGTAGATATGTTATAGTATGCATTAAAGAAATATAATCATTTATGGTTGCAATTTTTATTTTTGTTATTTATATAAACGCTGTTATGTCTGATAAAGAGTAAAAAGATTATTTGAATGATTGTGTGAGAGATGGATTTGAATTAGAAGATGCGTTAAACGATCTCGAGGATAATTTCGACCTTCCTTCTCTATGAGAAGCGGTTATGATGATATAAAAATTTATCCTATTGATGTTGAGAAACTTTGTTTGCTAAAAAATGGTGATACTATCAAACACGGTAGGTCGAGAAGCTGTAATAGCCCTATCATTGAAAGCGGTCAAAATCAATGAAACAATGCAGACACAGACAATATATATGGCAAAAGAAAAACAATAACTGTTTGTGAAATTTTCATTTATATAAGAATGCATAGTGTTGTAGATATACAACAAATGTTTATTTTTTTAAATAAACTTAAATATAATTTTTCCTGTTACTATCCAGCTGATATTGATATACAAATATTTTTATTTAGAAGGCCACTTCATATATGGATAAATCAAGCTAGTATTGATAAAAATTATAAAAAAAGGTTCGCCATCACTGATATAATGGAATACAATACTTGGGCAATTTGATGATGAAATACATTTGGACATTCAGACATCATATCTTTCTATTTTTTGATATATTGCATTAAAAAAAATCAGGTTTGACTGTATATATAATAAAAAAAAAAAAAATGCTTATACACTAAAATTTCCGAAGATTACACGCTAAAATTAAGGGCGTTCCCGTGTATGCACGTATTTTTACAAATTTATAAATTTCTTACCGATATAAACACTAACTAAGTATCACAAATTTTGAATATAAATGGTGAAAAAATGGCCGTGGCGCTCCGACTAAAAATGTTTTCCGACGTCATAAAAAATATACATTTTTTTTTCTACTTCAAAAGCCACATTTAATATATTTCGTCGTTCGCACTTTTTCACGAATCACATTTCAATGCCGAACGTTACGACTGTACGATCTATACGCGTCACTCGGTATCGTTGGAGTCTCGCGGACTGTTATGTTCGAGATCGGATGCGGTTTGTACGTCGCTAGACGGACTGACGGCCGGCGTGAAATGATCGGTCGCGCACTTGACCTGCATAGAGTCGTTGCTGTTTGCGTTATCGAAGTCGTTGATTTCGGGTATCGGGCACATATTCGAGCCGGTGTAGAGCGGGGAATGACCGCTGGGTGTTCCGCGGCGAGACGTGCCCGCCACGCTCGGAGAATAGATTGGATGCGGCCGTCCGTTCACGCCCATATCCTCGTGAGGCGAATGAAGAGAAGCGTAAACCTTTTTATGAGCCGGATTCACATCGTAGCTGGCGGCGTGCGATGGCGTGAACGGATGGCTAGGCGTCGTTGAATTACCGGGCGACGGCTCTAAGAACGGCGACGCTGGAGACGTCATATTCGTGTAGACGCCGCTGAGCGGCAGCTGACTGGCTCCGACGGCCTCGGGGAGGTGCGAAGGAGTGCCGCCGTCGCTCTGCGGCGAGCTTAAACTCGCGTACACGGTCTTCGTTTGACTCGAGCTAGAATACGACGGCAGATAACTGTCGCTACGTGGATTGTAAAACGGGGATTCGTCCGTCGAAACGTTTTCGTTCAGTTGAAAGGCACACGGGGTGACGGCTCCATACGATGGCGTGTTGTTTCCGCTCCATCTCGACGAGCTCGGATGATAACTTGGAATGACGACGTAGGCGTACACTTTTTTTGGACGTTCATCGATGCTCAAGTCCGACTGGTGGTGCGACGGAGCGTACGTGTCCGACCATTGCACCTTGCTAGGCGTGAAGTCGCCCTTTATGTAGAGATGTATTGGTCTCCGAAACCCTTTGCTTAAATGCTGAGGCACACCGAGAACACAACATTTACTGAAGCCCACTTCCGGCGACAGCAAATAATCCTTAAATTTATTCGGAAAAAATTCTATGCCCGCAAAATTTTTATATATCGTTTCCTGAAAATAAAATGAAAAAACAATATCAATCAAACAGTAGTTAAAAATTTTATAAAATAATAAATTGGATGCTGCATCATAGCTATTGCATCAAAAGTTTCGACGTTTTAACTAGAACTACTCGTATATCCATAACCTCGACATTTTTTCTTAGTTAAATAATTAATATGGCAATGTATATTATAGTAGAACTCCAATAACACGAAATTAAAGTCAGCCCTTCTATAACGTGAAAATTAGGACCACGCTATAGAAGCCAAGATACCCATATAAAATTTGGCAAACCATTTGTCATTAGCCAAAATGTCATTTCTCCTTGAAAATTTAGGTGCTAGGGAGCGCTATTGGAGGGACTGTCGAACTTGTTATAGAAAACTGCAGTATATCTGGGAGCGTTATAGGAGAGTTTACTGTAACTGGCACTTTGAAATTGTGCGGAAAAAATGAAAGACCTTTAGAAATATGTCCACAGTATTGTGAAACATGCAAAATAGAATAATAAAAAAAAAAATGAACATTCAAATAACTGAATTAAATAAATAATTAGGTCAAACTATAATTTTTTCATGCAACTGTTTTTTGGGTGACGAAAAATTTCTGCTCTTTGTTCATAATGGTTTATTAGAATTAATTAATTAAATTATTACAAGTAAAAAAATGTGTTCAATAAATCTAGAACATAAAACATAATTCCGGCCCGATTTTAGTATATAGTAATAATTAAAAAATACGTACAGTAAGTTTCTTCTTCTTTTTATAACTAGCCCATCCTTGAGCCTCCAAAATTAATTTTCCGCCAGGCCTCAATTGAGCAAACATTCTTTTAAACGCTAATTTAATTCCGGCATCGCCCCAGTTCAAATGAAACCATTTCGTCACAGACAAACACATTATAAGATCGTATTGTGGCGGTTCTGCGTTGATAAAATTCTCATCTTTCAGCACGTAATTTGCCTAAAACATTAAAAAAATATTAATAAAATTCAAACAATGCATTTTTTAACATTTATGCAAATAAATTATACAATGTATCAATGTCATAATCACCTGTTTAAACACAATGTTTTGCGGAAATTTATTTGAACGACCATCGATCGGACAACCGACGACTTCGGTCGGCCCGTACAATATCGGACAAGAGATAGGAAAATATTGTTTGGGCTGATCCTGCGACGGTTTATGATGGGATCTACGATTTCTCTTTACTTTTTTCGGATGCTTATTAGCCAGGGCCTTTAGATTCTCCTGTTGATCGTCCTTTTTATCGTCGGCACTCTCTAGCGCTTCTTTAACGTCCTCTTGATTGGCGACCTCGATTACGATTGACATTTCGTTATCGTCGGCACTCTCGATGCTTACATTTCTGTCCAAAGAACTAGTACTGGGCATGGCGTTATCTTGTTGAGCGCTCTCTTGAGCTTTGTCTTTAATCTCCGGTGGGACTATTACGCAATTAGCGACGTTTTTCCTCGCTCGGGCTGAAAATAAATATAAAAATACGTTTATTTCATGCCTGAATTGAATTCGGATCACCGCCGAAGGAATAATATAAATATTCAATTGAAAACGCAGCTCAAATTGCAGTTACGGATACAATCATTCACGGCGAAAGGATTAATTAAATAAATTAAAGGCATTGAAACAATGGCGAGTCTATATCAATCGTCTAACTCGCCTTTTAAAGAAAAATCATGTGCTACGAATACTAAACACAATCTGCATTAAAATTTAATTATGGTTACTAACCGCTCATATTATTTAAATTAATTCAATCATGTTATACAAATATTTGCAAAACGCTGCCATATTCTCGCTCGATATTCGCGAAAAAATAATTTAAAAAAATTAAAATGATACATACCGATTAGTCTCTTGTCTATGTCAATTCCTGTAACTGATTTGGCACAAAAATCTCTCGCTACGGCTATTGATATGTGTCCGACATTACATCCAATGTCCAACACGTCCTTGTTATGGAACAAATGCCTATTTAACTCAAACACCTTCAATCTGACGTCCATCATTGCATTTAAATTCCTATATCCGTAATACCTGCAAAATAGTATTCGTCAAATGAAATTTTCGGATTTAAAATTTTATATTTATTTATCTGGAGCCTAAATTTCGTTTATAATTTTATTAATAAATTCCGGAGACTGGGAAATTTTAATTGGGTTCAAAACGATGATTGGTCTTTCGAAGATCACTCCCGGAATTGTTATATCGATTATTAAGCAAGCTCTCGGTGATTTCCATGATTAAAACTTTGGCTCCGCTCTTCTATTTTAAGTGTCGATTGAGGTGATGATGATATCTTGGCACTATAAATCCTCGTGGGTTTTGACCTCAATGACATAGATATTCCAGATTCGAGTCATCGTTTTCTCGGTCTACCGAGTCTCTTATATATTGGTCTCCATTCGGTGAGCGAACCTCTATACATGTCCGAGGCAGCTCAGCTGAATCAACCCCTGCTCATCAGGCTACTGGTTATGTTTTTTGCTTCACAAGCCATTGTCATTCTTTGTTAAGCCGAATATTGACTCCTCAGAGCTTCCTTGCTCATCTCAGTCGTGCGTCAAGTCAACCCCGCAATGGTAACTTCGGGACAAATTATGGTTTTGTAATGCCGGGATTTTGGACTATGGTTTGAGCAGTTGTAATTGTCAGATCCCGATATAGTTAGCCCTCTTATAACGAAGAAATCAGGACCATGTTATAGAAGTCTTGGTACTTTTATTTTTTTTTGTAAATTGAACTAAATCATTGCATCTTTTGTACCTGACACAGTTCCATTCCTTGCCATCCTTCCACATATACCAGCTTGGAGCCGGTATATACTAAAATTGCTTAAGAAAGAGGAGAAGGAAGAGGGAAAGTGCCTTGCACAACTCTTCGAAAATCGATGCTAAGCGAGCAAATGCAAATTATATTGCTGATCTAGTCCTGGTGTCCGATTGGGCCCTCCACCAGGAGAGCCATTGAAGAAATTCCGCATTGGACAGCATGGAGTAGGTTGTGATGTCCAAAGTCCAAGTGAGGACAGGATCACAGAACGTGACTGTAATTCAGACAGACGAAACAATATGAAGATGCTACTAGGCTAAACTCTTCAGTCAGGAATTAACTGGCCCAAAGTCTGGGAAGAACCAGTATGATTTAGCCTGGCTCTGATATCAAGAAAGACGAGATAGGTAGTCCACCCTTTGAGGGAAGAATCCCACCTCTACTACCACTGATCCAAGAGCCGATTTGCAGATGTGTGACTTTAGATTTGCCCTTGAGCGGCAAAATTGTAGTTGCACCGAAGACAACAAGACTGTATTTTTAAGAAAGATCTGACAGCCTTCAGCTGGATTTCAAAATCGAGCGGAAGGACGCCAGCTATAATTAAAAGTGATACTTTTGAAAATGTGCAATAAGCACGAGCGAGATTAAAGGGCACTACCACGACCAAAGGGTTCTACTAACATATGACAACGAATAGAGGTGCTCCTAAAAGCTCTCTATGGAATTATAGATTTGTCCCTGAAAATGTATACTTTGAAAGGGAGCGATTTAGGAGGGTTTACTGTATATGTGGTATATTTTATTTTTGACCTGGACTCTCTTCGGATAGATTTCTGCATCATCGCTGATTTCAGAAACTAAATATATCAATTTGTATACTTTTTCAAAGCATTGGTTTCCTACTCTCAGCTCTGTCGCATGATTCCGAGTTTGGTTTTACTATCATGTGTCAATCAAGTTATTAACATAGTAAATAAATTAATGATTAATTTCAAAATGGCTCCAGATAATAGAAAATTTAAATATTTCATACCTATCGTAATTTCCAAATTGATATCTGGCATCTTTATCTCTGAATTTTGGCAGATGTGGCACGTTGGCGATGACGGCGTCGTCCATACTGAAACTGGTCCGGGGGACGGCGGGCCTGCCTTTGGCGCCGCGCCCCCCCCTAGACGAGTGTCCACCGCCGCGAGGATGCACTCGCATCCAAGCGCCCGGCTGCGGAATGACGGGACTCACAATTTTATCGAGCGAATCCATCCGCCGCAGCTTTTTAGCGTCTTTGGTTGCGGTTCTTCCAATAATTCATAATATATTAACCGTTTTTTAATTATTATTTTTTAGTGTTATATCCGGTTCAGCGGGCGGAGGACTCGACGCCGGGACATTGCTGTCCGAGTGTCGCCGACGACAGCTGCGCGTGCGCTTGCGCGGACGACGCGCCTTGACAATGGCCAACTGCTTCTCGTACTCGTCATTGTCCAACGGTGTCAATAGATTGAGCGGATCCCGAATGTTGGGCGGAATAATCACCTCGACCTTCAAAGAATAAATAAAAAAAAAATATATATTAGTACGCGTTATAAAATTCAGACGATTATTTCGACGGCTGCATAAATAGTTATGATAAAAGAACAGTGCGATTACGACTATTGATAACAGAGAAGTAGTTCATGTATTGTTATAAAAAAAAAGTATGAAACATTGCTCTTAACTAGCTGTTTATGAATCTCGTTGGACTATCGGCACCGGAAAGAAATAAATTATCAGTTGGTGTCAGTAGTGCAAGGATCACATCAGATATTACATGAAGCTCTTTTGGGATTAGGGTTTCAATGGCACCAAGGGTATTAACGAGAATTTCAAAATGGCCCTAAAACAATCATTGTCAATGATCGTCAGTTACTGTTCAAACACGGTTTGTTTGCTGCTATACCTAAATTCCAACTTACTGACCTTTCCTTACCTTTCCCTAACCTTAGTGAGGTATTAAAGCTTTTGCTAAATGTGGATTTTGTTTCCTTAACTTGAACATTTGAATAAAAACAATTTAGTGTCGGCGTCATAGCTTGTAGGTGACATACGTATTATTACGATAATGTATGTTAACCATGACTGAGCCAAGTTAGTACTCGGATAGATTAATCTTAATTCCACGAAAACTATGAATTCATGGAATTCTCTATAATTCTTTATATGGTTATATTTATGGAATAAATTAATTTAATGTCATCTATCCCTCACTAATTTTAAATTAAAATTATTCATATTATTCGGTATCATGATGTGTAAGTAACATTAATCGATAATGTAAGTTAACCGCGACTAAGATAGTACCCAGATAGGTTTAATACTCCGTAAACCTATGAATTCTTTGACATTAGGTGTGGAATGTAAGTGCGAGAGACTCATCCTATTGACCAGAATTGTTCCAGCTCATCAATAAATAGTCGTATTTATAGAAAAGACAAAGGCCGATAGATTGTATATGTAAGAAAACAGACATTTTGTTGAAAATGTTGGTATGCCGTAGGAGATAAAAGGTTCAGATAGATTCAGCTCGACCATGTCTACTCTCCGATGAACATTAACAAAAAGTATTAAGACAGTTAACTCTATAGAACTCGATTGAATCAACAATAAACCGCATTTAACTTAAATTTATTATAAACTCTACCCACACGATAGGATTATTGCGATTTAATTAGAATCTTATCGGATTAAATATGCATATTTCCATATTGTTTCGCATAAAAGATTCTCAAACAATGACAGCGGTAATAAATTATAATAGTTATTGAGTAAATGTCGAGTATTGTAGGACGCCGATGACATCATAGAATTAAATTATACGACATGTGTCATGTGTCGTCGGGACACATGTTTAAACTTGAAACGATATTTAGGTTAAAACCGCTACGTATAAATTTATCGTATTAACAAACTCGGTATTTCTATGGCGGCAATTATCTGAATTGTGTATCTCTTATTGTGTTGCAAGACCTATCGAATAACAATTCCGTTAACCTCTTGCCCTTGAAGCGTGTCTCGCGGCAAATTCAAAAACATACTAGTATATATTAATTTATTATTAAATAATTTAATGATTTTATAGTCGTTATTCGGCTTCTGTATTTAATGATTTATAACATACTATTTATAGATGTAGGGGATTGTGTACGAACCTTGGCCTTGTGACGAGGCGGGGTGGGCAACGGCGAGGATTTGGGCGTCACGGCGTTCATGGCGCGGTTGACGTCCTCGTCGCGCAAACTGTTGAGGTTCAGCGGGTCGGAAATGTTGCCGCCGAGCAGAAACTTGGTCGGCGGGATTATGGTCTCCTTGCGGGGTCGCTTGTACGGCAGGAAAAATTTGGCGGCGGCCGGAAAGCTGAGCGAACGCTTTCGGCCGAGGCCCCGTCGGAAGACGAAGCCGTCCTTTTGTTTCTGTTTGCCGTGGCGGTGTTTGCGGCTCGCTCCTTTGAACTTTTTCGTTTTCGGTTTGAGGATCGAGTCCGACGCGGAGACGGAGGTCGGGTCGGCGTCCGAAGGGGTGATCTGTATCGAGACGGACGGAGAGGTCGAAGGAACGAGGGGACCCGGAGGAGCCGGTACGGGAAATATAGCGGAATCGTCGACGGGAATGGAGACGGAGTCGGGATTCGAAGGAGCGACATGAGTCGAGTCGGACAGAGGGGCTAGAGGGGGGGGTGGGTCGGGGGGAACGAGGGGTGCGGAAGGGACGACGGGTGCTGGTGGGGCAAGGGGGGCTAGTGGGGCGACGGGGGCGGGAGGGGGGAGGGGGACAGGTGGGGCGAGGGGGGCCACGGGGGCCGGAGGGCCGAGAGGAGATTTTATTAAATTTTTAATAATGTGCATTTTATTTATAAAAAGGTGCATTTGATTTAAAGTTGGCGCCGCGCGCGTAATGCGCCGGGGCGCGATGGGGCGCTGGGGCGATGGCAGGGGCGCCGAGGGCGATGCCGGGCTGGGGCGGCCCCGGCGGCTCTGGCGGGCGGCGCGGCGGCCGGCTGCTGTCAGCGCGCTGCCGGCCATGCCCGCCAGCGCGCCGCCCGCAAACATAAACACCATTGCATAACCGACACGCACACTAACGCGGCCGATGCATTGTTACCGACTCGTTTACGATCTCGACGGCGATTTCGATCGACGGTGTGCCGTTTGTTCGGCGACGATTTTCGACGTCGTTTCCGCGTCAAATTTACGATCGTTCTTAAAAAAATGTGCGCCTCTCGCGCAATACGATCGTAAAACGAACGAACCTTCAAACATGTTTCCCCTTTTAAACACCCCCCTATCGCGTCTTCTTTTTCGCTCCTCTTTTGTTAAAAAAATGACGATTCGTAAAAAAACGAGTCACCAAAATAATGACGATGCTTTTTCTAAATATAAAAATTAAATTTATTACGCATATTCTTTTGTTTGATATAAAAATATATATATACTAATTGTCCAAATAAATAATAAATTCGATATTTAAAATTTGAATTGATATTTTAATGGCTTTTCATCTGTATTGGTCATATCGTGGACAAATAACCTCGACTTCGATATATTTATTTTTGGAAAACAATTATTAAATGGAATTTAAACCGCCGTCTAGACTCTAAAAAATATAATCAATTTTAATTTTGAAATTGTGGAATATCAAGCTAAAAACCCCAGACGTAAACAACCACGTTAGGAGTGGAAAGGGTATCATTTCCACCCCCGACGTGGTCCCAATTCCCGACTGGAGCCTAGCTCGATTCAACAAACAATAAAAATCACTTCCGCAGACCGTCTTCGCCGTGAGACGACATCAGAGAAGCCCGGACATATCGGTCATCTTCGGACAGTGATCATCGCATCATCGCCAGACGCTAACCACCCTTGAGAACAGCCTTGGATCGCCGCTATCGCGTCATTGCAAAGAACTTGGACCCCATCGCGACAATATTTATCGCTTAATTTCAGATTCACAATTATCAACATTTGTAGCGGTTATTCCAGCTCGAGATTATTCACCGCGCTTTAACCCTTTATAGGACAAATTAATTATTTTTGATTTTTTATTGTTTTATTGACAATAAATTAACCAAAGAACTTTTTCGACCAAATATTACGGTACTAAGGTGGACATTTCTATGGGCGCTCATGGAAATATAGACCTTAAAGCGACTGGTTATTATATTAACCAATTTCAGATTTTGCCCTATAAAGGCTAAGTGAATCGCCCTGTACCCCCCCCCCGTAATTGAAATTGTAATCGAATATTTTTCGATTTTAAGAAATTTTAATAAACTAATATTTAATATTTTGCCAATTCCTTTGCATCTTAAAAATTCTTATTTTCATTAATTTCAATTTATAAGGATTTATTTACTATTGTTTTCAAATAATGTTTTTTTTCCTATTTATGGAACGCAATTATCTCCATAATGTTATAAAAATCTCGTCCTTTTATTGGTTTCATATATCTTTTTGAAAAAAATAAATCGTTCATAAAATAATTATTTAAAATCTCATCCTTCTATATATTCTAAAACATTTTAAATTCGACGATTGTATCGTCTTTACTCTGAAGAGTTTACGTTCGAACGTGTCCGTAAAAAGTGACGTTTAGACCGAAGCTCTCGTATGTTGGCAGAACTGATCCGCTTGAATATTCCGTTGACGGATCCGTTGTATTGAAAATGTTACTGACGCTCTCGTAGTTTATCGGCTGTTATTATAAATTGTATGTATATTTCTCGGTGTGATTTGCATATTTGAAATATATTTTGTCTATGCTATGATTTGTTTATTTATTAAAATGACATATGATGAAGTTTTATACGTTAAGATATGAATAATGCCTTTGGCATTTTTTTTCTCTACTCTTAATTCGATCCTCTTCCTTAATCTGCATGTCATGATATTAATTTATTATAAATGATTCGTAAAATATATTATATTCAGGTATAAATGTAAAATGCCATTCATTGAGCGAGATAAATTAATTATTGATGCTGTTTTATCTTATTGTTATTTTTGATCATATGTATTTTCTTTATTTTGCAGTGTACACAATGTCTAAAATTCCAAAATTTGGAACGTCCATCAAACCCAGCAATGCGATGATGTCGACGCCGCTGAACACCGAGACAAAAAAAATATCGAACCACATCAAAGGGCCGTCGACGAACAAATTAAAATTTATAAACAGCGCCGAGATATCTGCGATAGAAAATAATTTAGAAACATCTAATTTTTCAACCAAGTCAAACATCACGCAGAATTCCGAAAATGTGCCCCTCAAAAGGAACGGTTCTTCTTTACAATATTTTCCTAAAAAGCAGCCAAAGTTGACCGCAAAAAGTACTATAAATTCAAATAAAATACCCCCATACGATTTCAAGGCCAAGTACAACGATTTATTAGAAAAACACCAGCATTTAAAAGACGTTCATTCTTCGTTAATAGATGAAAGAGATCGGTGTGCCGACGATTTAGAAAAAGCTCAGTCGTCATACGAATCTCTCTTCGAAGAAAAAAAACAAATGTCTAATAAATTGAAAGAATCACAGGAAAATAATTCAAAACTTAAGGCCGATTTATCCGGATTATCCGGCGAACGAGATTCGTTACAATCTAACGTCAAAGAATTAAAAATATCTATAGAAGAACAACAATTGCAATCCTCGGAACAAACGATGGATTTATTAAAGGTTAAAAACGAGTTACTTTTTAAGACGAACGAATGCATCTCTCTGAAGAATTTAATGGATAACGAAATAAGAAAATCGCTCGAGTTATCGATGAAAATTGAAGAAAATGCAGTCAAATTTACATCGCTCACAACCGAAGTCAATTTTTTAGTGAGCAGCAAAAATATTATCGAGCAAAAAAATAAAGAAAATGCGGTTTTAGTCGGCGAACTGAAACAAGAATGTGAAACGTTGAAGAACGAACTGGAAAGTGGTAAAAATAAAAATAAGTGCTTGGAAAGAAGTCTCGAGGATAAGACCAATGATTATAATAATATCGTCAGTTTGCATAATTTAGAAACCATAAAGAATAGAGACTTGGAAGCGGCTCTAAGCTCTTGTCAGACAAAAATCGCGGCATTCATGAACGACTTAGTCGATAGTAAAAATTATTCCGAGCTCCTCAGAATGAAGAACGAGGAATGCGCTAAACAAATCACTGATTTGATTGCGAAGAAAGAGGAGATGCAAAAAGTTTCCGAGTCCATGCACGATAATCAAAAATTGCTTAGGAATCAGATACAAGATTTAAAAGGTCACATCAGAGTGTACTGCCGAGTTCGTCCGCTATTATCGAATGAAAATAATAAATCGACATTGAATCTGGACATCGCCGACTCATGCACGATGAATTTAGAAAAAATATCCTCAGATTCGGCTGGCGGTCTGACAAAAAAGCAAAATTTCAAGCACAGTTTCACTTTCGACGGAATATTCTCTCCGAGTTCGCCTCAGGTCGAAGTATTTCAAGAAGTATCGTCTCTGATTCAATCGGCATTGGACGGATACAACGTCTGCATATTTGCATACGGACAAACGGGCTCCGGCAAGACTTACACGATGGAGGGAATCAATCGGCATGATAGCGTCGGAATTATTCCGCGAACCGTCGATATGATATTTTCAAACATTCCGCATTTAAATAAATTAGGATGGGAGTTTCAAATATCGGCCGCGTTCATGGAAATTTATAACGAAAATATATACGATTTATTGGATCCGAACAGAGATCAAGCCGATCATAGTATCAAGATGATGGACGGCAAGGGTCCCGATGTGTACGTATCGAATCTAAAGGAGGAACCCGTCGTGAATGCCGACGAGTTGATGAATCTTCTCGCAATATCGCAGAGAAACAGACAGACGGCGGCAACGCTCTGCAACGAAAGAAGCTCTCGGTCGCATTCGATTACGAAGATTAAGATTGCCGCCGTTCACAACGGCCGCAAAGAAAAACTGAACAGCTGCATCAACCTCATCGATTTGGCCGGCTCGGAGAGCGGCAAGACGACGCAACGCATGGACGAAACTAAATCTATAAACAAATCGCTTTCGGAATTATCCAAAGTTATATTGGCGCTACAATCTAAGCAGAGTCACGTGCCTTTTAGAAACTCGAAGTTGACATATTTACTTATGCCGAGTCTCAGCGGAAATTCAAAAACGTTGATGCTCGTCAATGTGTCTCAGTTCGACGAATGTTATCTGGAGACTGTTAACTCGTTGAGATTCGCGGCACAGGTCAACACGTGCAAAACGGGCGCCACTAAGAAAAATATCACCACGATGAAATAATTACTTCCGTACATTACCACAGTATAAAATACTAATATTGTTATAGAGAAATTATTGATCTTTTCTGTATATAATAATGATTGCAGTGGAACCTCGATCTCGAACATTCATGGATAAAAACTATCGTTGGTATTCATTTTGTATTCATGTTTCACGTTGGGAATTGATTTTACTCCAGGGAAAAAGCGAGTCGATCTAACGAAACGTTTGGGACTAACGCCATCAACTCTTAATTCAATTATTGCTAGAAAGAAATAGATTCGCAAGTTAATCAATCGTAAATCTTATCATCATCATAGTCGTAACAGCCTTATTGGAGAGCCCCGGCCTCATCTAACAAACTTCTACGTTTTATCCACTCTGCCGCCACGTCCCTCCATCTTCCAGTAAGTTTCAATGATTCAGTATTCCTCTGTACACAGTCTAACCATCCCAGCCTTGGTTTTCATCACCTTTAGGGACAGAAAAGCTTGTTAACCCTTTCAATGCGGCGGGTCTAAACACGATTCTGCATCTGAGTGCGGCCCGTTTTGGACCAAATTATTTTTTTGGCGAGGTAAATTTGTATTCACCGTTTACCGCTATATTAGACCATTTTCCTATAAGAGATTTATTCAAACATGTTGATTAGGATATGTTCTTCCATCTCAAATAAAAAAATAAACTCGATTCGCTTTATTTTCGTAATAATAAATCGAACAAAATATCAATTGCTCAAACAGAGATTAAGTGAGAAAAAAATGGGAATGTGAATCAAAATCAAAAATGCGAAATGCAATTTTCTTATACCATTACATCAGTACACGTGTATGTGGAACATAATGTACGTGGAACACCCCTAACAACCCCTGAGCCGAGATACGTCACCGATACTATTGCGGAGATTTGAATCGTTACGTTCATATTTACATATTACAAGGTTCCTATAAATTTCTTGTGATATGTTGTATATTTATTGATAGCTGTGTTTATTAGCTGATTTTAAAACAAACACCATCACTTAACTCGGTCTAGTTTACAACGAAATAAGTTAACATTTTAAAGAATTCAGCGCGATGTACGACACGCGTCACACTTCTGGAACACGATTTGTATGCGCATGTACGTCATGCGCCCCGCACTGAAAGGGTTAACCATAAGCCTTTTTGGCGGTTAACACTGGAGTCTGGCCAACCTGACGACAGCTGACCGGTATATCCTTATATAGTGCGTACAGCTCTTAGTTGCCTCGGATATGCCATTCCCCGTTTTCGAATACGGCTCTAAATATCCGTCTCAGAATCCTGCTCTCCAGGATATCCAGTTGTCGCTCATCTTGTTTTATCCAACATTCAGACCCGTATGTTAGGACGGACCCGATGAGGGTTACGGCAAGTCTTCCTTGAGAGGAATCTCGATCGTAGATGCTTTTGTCCAAATTAGCACCGGTTTACCAGCGTCGTTCTTCGTACTTCCAAATTGGTCTCATTGTTATTTGTAATAAGTGAGCCGAAATATGTGAATTCTGGACGGCCTCGAAGCTGTACTCTTCGACTCTCAAAGATTCAAGGATTCGTCCTTTTCATATGGACATGTATTTTGTCTTGATCTCGTTGATCCTCAGTTCCATGCCAATTTCCGCTCTCATTATTTGCTGGCATCCCTCCTTGGGAGCCTCCCGAAATTTAGTCGCAATGTCTATGTTGTCCACATAAGCTGCACCGATTTAAACAACACACTGTTTTTTTTATTATTTATTATCAGATTATGAGAATAAGTAATCTACCAGGCTGATGTTTAATTATACGACGATATAAGTTGGTTAGATAAAGGCAGACTCGACCGATTTTTCGATCTCTTAAAAAAGATTAACATAATTTTCTATTTAATATAATTTTTTTAAGTGACTTTATTATTTACTCAATTAAATTATCTCTCCGAGCATTATGACGTCATATGTACAATCGTTAGCATTTCTCCTGCTGTCAAAGGGTTAAAAGAAACAATTGGAAAGGGCTGATGGTTGTTTTAACTGAGAATTTCTCTGAAATAATCAGTCTTATAAAAGCATACTAAGCTTAATTTATTTCATTTTATATACAACGATTTATCGTACTTATATATATCCTTGCACTTGATGTGACCTCTTCGGGAAGAGTCAAAGAGTCGAAGCGTAAAACCTTTGTATCTTGTTGACAGAAGAGAAATTCAGCGAATCTGAAATGATCGAGATTCCTCTGTGTTATTTATGAGAGATTTAAAAAAATAATTATACTTACATTTACTTTTGTGATAAAATTTTATGTGAATGTCAAAATTTGTATTTGTATTTTTTAGGCGGTGAGCTTAATAGAGAGTAGACACAAACTTTAAAGCGGGGATGTACAGATTTGTTAAGACGTATACACGCCGCTGCCAAAAAATGAACAATAAAATTACGAACAAGCCGTTATCCTTTGGATTTTCGCATAACTTAGATTTGCTGGCCGCAGTCTGTGCATCCCTATAATAAAAGAATGTATTATTTGATAAACATTTAATAATAGTATGTACATTAAGCGTGTCAATATCATTAACGATTTTGTATTATTAATACTTATGTAACATGTTTGAGTATTCCGGATTCAATATATATGTATATTTGTGACAAATTTGTGTTTTTCATTTTGTGCAATAAATAACTATTCATTTTTCTTTATTTTTATGAAAAACTTTAACGATACACGATAAATAAATCATTCTAATTGTCGTATTGTCCTTCCCGTATTGTTTTCAATGTCCGATTGAGTATAAATGTGGAGATACGACAGAATCTCCCTTGTCTAATACCGTTTGTCTTTCACTTTCTTCACTCCATGAAAGTCTGCTGTAAGCGATATTTCGTTTCCTGTATGATATATTTAATTTAACCGCAATTAACGGTGTCGAGAAGCTTCTGAAGTTGCAAAACGGAGTCGTATAATCTTCATCACTCTTCCAGCTAGTTTTTATTACCCAGAGGAATCAATGCCAACATATGTATACATGTATATTACATAGATTATTATACTACTGATATTATAATTAGCTACTGATCCTTTCCACTGTCTCCCCGGATATAGAATAAGTAAATTTACATTAGCAATTTAAATGATGTATGTAGATATATAATAGTATTAGTATAACGCTACTTTTAATTAAAAAATATATTATCGTACTGCTATTATCACTAAGTGTAATGAGGAGAAATTTGTCTTTTATTTTACCACATCCTTGTCAAATCAATTATCCGTATATATTAGTAATAATTAAACAAATCATTATTACTACACGATATTATGATTTTGCGAATGTTTCTTTAAATATCACAATAATTAAATTAATGTAAAGATTGACTACTTTCATTATTTTTTATTTATTCAACTGTTCTTAACTTTAAATACTATTATTTCAATGTACGATACGAAACTTGGACGGATGAAACTTTGTGTTCAAACTGGGCGGAAATGTTTTCTGGTAATATTCGGACCTTCGAGGGCTCGACAACCTTTTGTCGATTAAATATGTTGTGAGACAATATATAATTGACATTTATATGAGCGGGACTATTAAAAATTACGATCGATCGGTGTTAACCTAGTCGTGCCGATGGGGTTATTTGGGACCCCAAGTTTTTTAATTGTCGAATAGCTCTTTTAACACGTTGCGGTCCGGGGGACTCGAAAACGCGTCCTCGCGGGCCAACGTGAAGTACGGGGGACGCGTTTTCAAGTCTTCGTTGGCGCTGATGTTTACGGAGTGTTATTATACTACACGGATACTCAGACCAACCTTTCTGAACACAGCAAAAAAAAAATATTGACGTAACTTAAATGGTATCAGAGTTACATCGATTTAACTGAAGTATGTACTTAACTTTTGCTATTTTTCTCGTGAAATCGTCCGGCCCAACGCAAAACTCGGCGCGGAACCCAGCGGACCGGAACGTGAATATAAGCCCACAAACAAAACAAACATTTTTTATTTGTCTAAAAAAGCTTAAAGAATAAATATAGATAATATTGACCTTTATTGTCCGCAATTGCGAAAAAAAATAAAAACAATATTGCTTTCCAATGGCACGGGATCGATGTTTTTATCGATCCGTATCGGATATGAGAGAGAAAAAATATCGTTCTGTGCAAGTGTAGAAACCGATTAGGGAGCGGGCCGTCGCTCGGTGCGAATGATGAAGAATACATCAATTGACTTGATATTCTTGGGGATATTCTGGCCGTCGTGACGGAACTGTATGTATAATCCTTAGAACATGATTAAAAAATTTAGTAGTTGAAAGCGATTGAGAGGCTCGAATTATGATTGTCAAGTTAACTGCTACTGAGCGCACATAGTACTCAGATGGGTGACGCTGGTCAACAGAGGGGGGGGGGGGTGGAGGCTAACGACCTTCATTTCACAAAAAATAAATTGTCAAAAATATTAGCGGAATATATGTGATAAAATATAGAATATATGTGATAAGATAAGATATGGAAAGCGGCCAGCAGCGCTCTTCAGTATAAAAAATCACTGCGGTGCAGAAGGCAACGGGAAACCACTGCACTATATATTCCCATGAAAGCCAAAAAGGAAATCATGCACACGGTCACGTTCCTCAGAAATGAGGGAAATAATAGTTTAAATATAAAATAAATACAGTAAACCCCCATATAACGACAATATAGGTTCCACGTTATAGAGGAGGACGTTATAGGGGGTTGAGGTTTTTCAATTTAATTTTAATCTGAATAGCAGGCCTGAGAAATATGGAAAGTGTGGCAGATCCTCCCAGTTTAATTCCTATATTTTTTCTTGGGCATTCTTACCTTATGATAACATTCATTATCGCGGTGAATAATTATTCCCCTTCTGCTAACCGATCCGTCACGGCGGCGCGAAACCAACGGCTCTGGACGATGGAGTCTATTTTGTATAAAATGAATGTATGAAAATAGACCTCAAACATTTCAAGTCAAGAATTGATAAATTCTTCGACAATACTTTGACATTTAAAAAAAAGGACTATTTAAAAAAAAACAATATGAGATCAATATTTTGGATTTTTCTACTAATTAATGCAACGCAGAGGTAACGTGCGCACAGAGCGACAGCTCGCTCCCTAATCGGTCTCTACACTTGCACAGATATTTTTTCTCGCTCATATCCGGTACGGAGCGATAAAAAACCTCGCACCCGTGCTAATGGAAAAAAATATTGTCAATACTGACGAATGGGCATAGTAAAAAAAGCAGAAACGAAAGGAAATGTTTATAAAAGGATCCCGGCCACGAAGGGGCAGTAAATCCATAGTAACGAAGCTTAAATATAAGTTAGGGTATCAAATAGACCCCATCGGCACGGCTAGGTTAAACATAATCGGATTTTGATTTTTATTTTCTCATTTAACCCTTTGGTTGCCGAAATCCGATATATCGGATTTTTCTACATTAGCGAGATTGCCGGATCCGACGGATCTGAAATCGTAGTATCCAATACATTTTAAATCGTCTGTATGGTAATTGCTTCAGGGGTATATAACATTTTTAAACAACACGTGCAACGCATACAACGCCGCCGCTATTGTATATTTATAAATAAAACAACACATTTTTACTTTTTAATTATTAATTTAAAAATTCGTGGCATTTCTGGAATAGTAATCCCAGAAGGCCCGGCAACCAAAGAGTTAATCGTTCTAATTATTGATATGAATCATCTGCAGTAATTGTTTCAACTGGTTTTAATAATTCGTAATGAATTATTTCTCTTATATTCTGAGTATTAAACCAGGCTTAGAACTCGGAATGGAAGTTTACGATAAACTTATTGTTATCGTAAACGATCTTTTCTTGTCTCCAGTTACAATTTGGTATAAAAAGAGTCGAATTCTTTGTCTCGACAACAAATAATTGCACATGTGCTCTTTTTGTTATCTTCGGATAGTGCGGTGTCCAAATTCCAGTTCTATTTGTTTTACCGATGAGTCTCTGCGATAATTCCGCGAAGATTAATCGAGGATGCGATTCGACCAGGGATCTCAATATGATATATCAATAAAATTTAGAAGGTCATATTTTGGCATGTCTGATCGATGCTGATGTAAATAATATACTGGAAAGTTTACAGATGGAATTTATTGAGTTTTATGAGGATTTAGTACTAAAATCTAAATTTATCGTCGTGACGGACTTTTGTAAATCATATTTAGTGAAGAAAAATATACAAATTCACCTTTACAAGAAAAAATATTTTTTAAACGTTAAAAAATGATGGTTCAGTGAAACCCCGTTTATACGTGCCCGGATTTCACGTTTTCCCGCAATTTACGTTTGAAATATTTAAAATTATATATCAGAAAAGGTAACCCGTCGCTACCTCCAATTGTTATGACGCGCGAATTGTCACCGATTATTAGAATGGGCAGCCAACCGCTGGCGTCGAAACGTTCGACAGCCCGGTAGTTGACGATCGCTTCAAAGATCGGTATTATAGTGAAAAACGCTTGCTTTTGAAGATTATGATGTTTATTGAAGAAATGCAGATGTCATCAGTTCGATGATGGGTGTATATGGATGTGATGAATAAGATCCCAGAGACGAATCTCTGGTACGAGATGAAGATAAAAAAGATACCAGAGACGTATCTCTGGTACGAAAGGAATCAGGGAGATGTGACAAACATGTCAGCGTGAACGAATCACCCTGTCAACTCTGGAAATGATTTTATAACACATTTAAATAAATACGCAAGGTTTTCAAATGTTATTAGCACCGAGATGTGCTTCAAAAATGTCAAGTCATTATCGACAAAATATGTTGCAAATAAAAAAGCATGGATGATTTGAAGCTTAGATGCTTTTATGAGAGCTAAGAAACGAAAAATGATCTTATTCCTAGATAGATGCCCTGCTCATCCAAAAAATTTAACACTGAGGAATATAAAATTAGCATTTTTTTTCTTCAAACTGTACTAGTGAACTGCAGCCATTCGTCTCCAACTGCCATTGTACTTTCGAAATGCTGGAATCGCGAAGGAACAAGACGATAAAAAAATAGATGGACCCAAATGTAATGTCGCATTTTCGGTAAGCCTAGTTTCAGATTAGTTTTCTTCAGTCCTTTGACTAAGAAAGACATGTTTGAATATGTTGTGTATCGTGAGGAGTCTCCAATCTTCGCTTTGCATAGAAATTTTTGTTGTATATCTCTTTAATAATGACCGAGACGTGTCCTTCGGAAGAATATTTACGCAGTTGAATGCTGTTGAGGCAACAAAAAATATTTACGATGTTTATGGAGACGCATTAAACATCAGAAAATGCCAAAGATGGTTCAAAAAAATTTAATCAGACAATATTGATCTGGACGTCCCCGCGAAGTGGATGAAGTAGCTCTGAAAGAAGAGGTGGAAAAAAATCCGACTCTCAGTATCGAAGAATTATCGAGCTAAGGCGGTACTTCATGGTCGTCAACTGAAAGATACCAAAAAAAAAATGGAGAAGATTCAAAAAGAAGGTGTTTGGGTCCCCCATGCGTTGACTGATAGAAACAAACACACGAGGCGCTTTATCTGTGAGTTACTGAAGAAGAAAGAAGAGTCGCAACCATTCCTGCACAATTTAATCACCGGAGACGAGAAATGTGTACTCCAGCAATGGTTAGAGCGAAGACAAAAGTCAAGTTCGACTCCGAGAGCTGGATTACACCCTTAGTGAATAGAAACGAAAACATTATCTTCTCGCATGACTCGACAAAAAATGGATGCATTAGGTTTGACAGCTTTATTGCATCCAGCGTATTCTCCAGACTTGGCTCCATCCGATTATCATATTTTTCGCTCATCGGAGCATTATTTAGGAGACATTTTAAGTTTAATTAATGATTAGAAACGAGTTTGAGTTTCATTAAAAAATAATACGACATAACATTTGGGTCCTTCTAATAGAAGATGCTAGCGATGAGTAATAATCCATCCAATTCTAACAAAAGAAGATGCTATTAGGCATATTCGCAGACGACTTAAAAATATTTCGATCTATTACTTCAGTGGAAGATGCCCTTTCGTTGCAGTTGGACATTGATTCTTTGCGCGATTGGTCGATACTAAATCGTCTACCATTAAGTATTGGAAAGTATCAAACATTTTCTAGATGAAAAGAGCCCATCATCTTTAATTACAGTCATGGGAACGTAACTCTTCCTAAGCAATCGTCTGTTAAAGATCTGGGTATTTTCTTTGATTCTAAGTTAAAATTTTGTTTACATGTATCGGACGTGTGTACGAGATCGTCAAGAATGTTGGGCTTCGTCTTGAGAAATTCTCATCACATACGTAGCACCTTAGTCATACGAGTGCTATACGATGCATTGGTTCGGAGCTTGCTCGAATCAGGTTCCATTACATGGGCGCCTTATGACGCCTCGAATTCCCTCAGAGTAGAGAAGATACAGAAAAAAAATCTTAGATATCTCTACATAAAGGAAGAAGTTTATACTCCAGCGCAGGGTATGTAACCCTCGAGAAAAGAAGGTCGAGATTTTATAATTATTTTCTTCTCTTTATTGTAATATATGCTGTTTTGTTTTTTTTTCATGGTATTTTTTTTTTTATGTTATTATTATGTTTCATGCGTGATTGGCGACCTGGGTTATTCTGTAATGCCAATCACGCATTTGTCTTATAAATAAATAAATAAATAAATATTGAGGGCTTGAACAGCTATTTTACTAGCATTGAACACGTACAAGACGAAACTTTCTGTTAAATCAGCACAAAAAAATATACTAAACTGATTTCCCTCCAATTACGTTTTTTTTATCGGTCCCTTCAAAAACGTGAAAACGGGGTTTCACTGTAATTTTGTATATAAAATTAAAAACAAATGATCAATGTTTTTGTTTATTAAAGTCGAGAAACTGTTGCGTACCTCTGAACGCCACAAAGCGGTCGCGGGGGAAGTGTTAGTACGGTACTCGAGCCTCATTCTGTTTTGGTCGTGCTTGTGCTCGGTCGCCGACGCTCACCAGCAGCTTCGTGAGGGTCGAAGCGGTCTTCGTCCTGTGTGTTGAAGTGTCCCGTCCGTGCAGTGTAGCATGATGGCGCCGGAGACGGTGGTCACTGTGGACGGCAGCAATGCCAACAAGGCTCCCGAGGGAGACCATGCCCTTAGCTGGCTCAAGGTCAACATCGAATATTTCAAGACCGTGCCCGGCATCCTCAAGCTGCTCGAACTCGTGAGTCCCACGCACACTACCCACTTATCAAACTGAACAACCCCCGACTCTTGCATACCACAATAACAAATCCGACGCAACAGGATGCAACACGTTACAACACGTCAAAATGACATTTGCGATTTGAAAATTTAATAAACACATATTTGGTCCTAACAACAACAATAACGGGCATGCATATATTTTTTTTTACTTTTTAATGCAGAAAACGTTTGCTCACTGCATCCAAGGTCCAATGACATAATTGTTGAATCATCGTTGTTTTTCTCTCGATTAAAATAAATTGATCAATTTTTGTTCATCGTTTCAATCCGCATTATGCAATAATCGCCGTTCTTATAAATATAACGTTCTATTTATATCGATTTTAATGACAATGTCTGAGAACGTTAAATAAAACAAGATTTTGTCGTGTTGCCCACGATTTTAATAATTTTTTTAAAGAAAAAAAAAAGAATATTTTTCCTAAAACACCTGTCATAATATGATGTGTATTGACAGATTTATGAGAGGATATTTATAAACATGTAACAGACACAATTTAATTAGATTTTGAAATAAATAATATATTTTTTTCTATATAAAAATAGAGTAAAATCAACGTGAATATATAATATTCCACTTTATAAACACGATCAAATTATCTAAGCAAGCCCTTTTTTATACGTATTGTTTATCGATCAGTTAAAAAGCCTACCTGGATCCTGATCCTAACCGACCGGAATCTGGATAAGGACACCTGGCGCAAAGGTACAACTCCCCCCTCCCCCATCTGAGGTCCAAAACGCTTTCAATATTATTCGTGTGCTATTGCGACATCCTTTTATGTGAAACAGGATTTTTTTATGTATATATATATTTTCGCCCGTTATGGCGTACGAGGAATGCGAAATAGTCTACGGTGACCTTCGTGTTTTTTTTTCTTCTTATTATTGTATATTATCCACATATTTAACGGTCACAAATAAAATACGCGATCGATTCGCGTCAATAGCGCTCTAATGCCGAAGAACCGTTTCTTCATTTGTTATTAATAGTGTTTTATTGACATCCTACGTGAATGGCGGCGAGTTACGGTCGCATTTTATTTAGTGTGTGCAGTTTTACGACGACGCTGACCCGTTTCATAAATTCGCATGCTCGTAACAGTAGCTGGCCGTAAAGTTCCGAACGCGACGGTCTAGGTCGTAAAAACGCAATTATCGGCCACCTCGCGAGTAAATCTCGCATGCATTTTCTCTTCGATGCAACAATCTTTCACCGGCGACTTTCTTTTGAAAATCTCGTTGAAAAATCGCTCGTTCGCTCGAAAACTCGTTCAATTAATCAATAAAAAAATAATAATAAATACTGTTCAAGATTATTGTTTTCGTATGGCATTTATCGTAAGGTTGTTGACTCAAAACACCTGACCTACTGCAAACCAGAAATCTACTTCGATTACTTCATCTGGGTAGCAGGTACAGGTCAGGTTTTAACACAACACCTTTCTACTCATTCCTCCAGAACGCATTCTAATAATGTGCGATGGCGTATTTCTGTATTCTAACCTTTTCGCCGATTTACTGACCTCTACTTTATCGATCTCGGCTATCTGGAAATTATCAGCAGGGGGGGTTTCGCGTGTTGAGGAAATTCTTTGACTTTTTTTTCTTGTTCCTCCCAACACCCCCACGTCGTGTAAATGAGCCAGCGACTCAAATAACCCCGGGGGTCAATTGGACCTTAGGTCGTGGGTTAAACCGATTTGTCAAGCACTAATTTTGTACGCCAATTTTTGAAAATAATTTCAATACACGCAGTTTGCTCTGAATACCATGCTGTCCGCTGAAGGCCGTCTTCATTTATGCTGGCATAGTCGCCAAGTCATTAGAAATATTATTGATGTGTTAACCCTTTGTTTACCAAATATGTTTACTCAAAATCTTTAATACAATGAAACCCCGAACTATCGTTTTTGTACTCGTCATGCGTATTTTTAAGAGGGTACCTTGAAAAACGATGAATACATTTTAATAACATAATTACGTCGAGGGTTTTATTAGTAAAGATGATGATCTCACGTGTAATGTCAAGACGTATCACGTAATTAATTGCACGTTGGATTTGCAACTCATACGATGACATAATATGTTTAATTTGATCAAGAGTTATTTTTTTAAATAATTTTCAGCGAAGGCCAATCGATTCGGAATCAATTTAGACTTAGCGGCTCTTTAGTTCTTAGAAACGAATCGTTATTGATATCAAATATTTTTTTCTATTACCTATAGATGTTTAAACTTAACTAACTAAATGTAAAATAATCATTTCGAATGTTATCCACATAGAAAAAAAAAATGGAAACATGTGTTTCGCACTTTATGACTACTTATTATTTATTGCGTTCATATCATAAAAAATCTTTCTCACATGACTTTCTTATGCTTATGAGATAGATAAGATATTTAAAATCATTTCCTAATATTTATATTTCCTAGACATTAAATTCCAATCTTCCAAATGCTTTTAATATAATCAATAAGAAGCTATTTTCTATCCACATTGGTGTTTTTATTCCCAATATTTATTTATATTTTAAGTCTTCTTATTAACCCAGCAACAATATTCGCGTTTGTTGACACGGGCGCGAAGTTTTTTCTCGCTCGCATCCGGTACGATGGGCTAAGAGCGAGTGAAACCTACGACTGACACGTACCGCAAGACATCGCCGAATGCGCATGTCATTTATGCGTCATGTTGATTAGTTAAAAAAATTCAAAATATCGACTAAATTATTAAGCATATTAGAATAACTATTTTTATTCTTGGAAAAATCATTTTTTTTATAAAAATTACAAAATACTGATGAAGACTTGGAGTGCTTGGGATCTCTGAGAGACCCCCTTCGGACCCCGCGGTGGTTTTCTAGCCGCCGTGACGGATGGGTTATTGAATACAATTATTCGTTAAAAAATCCAATTAAAAATTCGCATTATAGGGCTTTGAACCGGTATTTTTTTGGTTCCGGTTCAATTAAAAAAAATATATATCGGTTCGGTTCCGCTTTTCGTTCCAGAGACAATAACGTTTTTTTCAGTTTACGGCTTAACTTCGAATGAATATTTATATCTGTATTATTATTATTTTTAAACATGCACTGACCCGAAATAAACCGATAATTACTTCATAGGTTTCAACGAAAATGACGTTTTTTTCGGTTTTCGGTCAGAAATCCTGCATTTTTTATTCAATCAACGGCGTGAAATCGTCTTTTGAACCGTTTGGATGTTGAGATACGATATATCGTATGCTATTTGCTAACTGCCGAGTATGACATCTAAATATTTTGAAATTTGTCATCCACGAGACATTCATGAATGGTAGTCAAGGCCAAGGGAGTTGGGAGTCCCACAATGGCGTGAGGACACAAACCGTCTTGGTATGCGTTTTTTTTATAAAGGGATTTTCTGGTCTTGGCCATTCCTAGCATTGGACGGGTATCTTCTACCACTGCTGTATCGGAGGAGTTCCAGCGGGAAGAGTAATAGCAAACATTAACCATTAGCAATCCTTTCATCAAGTCAAGGATCTTTCCAAAGGAGTGGTCCCCTACTAAAGAGGAAGAAGGAACAAAAGTAGTATATGTATAATTTTTTGCGATTCTGTGTGGACCAGGCGTAGTGACAATCGTTTCTAAGTGACTTTTGATTATCTTCACCGCAATTACTTGAATGCTACCACCAGATAATTTAGATCAGTCTGATCTACTACAGTCTATTTACTAAATATGTCATTTTTCGTTCATTTATCAAAATACGATGTATCGTATTTCGGCAGCTGAAGAATTAATGACATTCTAAAATCCTTGGATGGTTTTTCTATGAATTTTTGTGATTTATATCGTCCAATATAACTATATTTTATCCATTGTATCGATCTATATACCGTGTTTCTAATCCTGGAAACTCACTAAGATAACCCTATGCAAACAGGGTTATCTTAAAAGGAAATGACGATTAAGTGTTACTTGGAATGAGTATCGTTAACTGAGTTATCAGTCTTTCTTGTACATTCTGTAGTAGCTTCATCCCAGATGACAATATTGTCGTATTATCTATTTTCTACAGTCCAAGTCTAGTCTTATTAATAGATGCCACACACTTTCATGGCGTGGGGTCTTCGCGAAGGGAGAGTTAATGTTGAAAACGTGTTTCTCAGATGGAGCATAAGAAAAAATAGAATATTTTCTATGAAAATATGTGCATTTTTTTCGCCATATTATTCAATCAAAACATTTCGTAACATATTATTATATACGAACAGTGTAGAATCAATTAATTAGCATGAATTTGCGAATACAGTTTAAAAGTGATAATTTTTCTTGTAAATAAATTTAATTTCGATATGCATATGCAAATAGAAATGCAAATTTCATCAAAAAATCGTTTAGTCGGATTATTGGGATCACACGAAATATTTTCATGATAATTGGAGAATGACGTGTGTTTCAGCAGCCATTGCATGACTGTTAAATCAGCTTTGCATATTTTAATGTGTACCACATTACAGCTATTTAAAACACGAGTTTTAGGACCTATAACCCCTGGTTCAGTGGTCAACGATTATGTTTTTATTTTATTTTTTTGTATCTGAGCTGGAAAAAGTCGCTCCGTCGCCGGTCTCTGAAGAAAGTATTGGCTGCTGATGACCATGCCGGCCGGCTGCAAGGTGAGGAACGGTAAACTTGTACCAGTCGACAACGGTACACAAGTCAGCCACTGCATACTCCTCATCAGGGACAATGAACTCGGCAGATAATTGCTCTGGCTAAGCATGCGTGATACCTTGTTCGGTGATTTCAACAAAAACAAAAACATTGAGCAAAACAAACGATTGTCGAAGAAAAGGTCATCCAGCATTCACCATTTTTGGAGGTCTGCAACGGCAAATCCATCGCTTTCTACACATATAACGTATACTATTTCTCAATAAAAGCTGTCGCTGAACTCACTTTCCATACGAGAATGTCAAAACCAAACAGGAAAAGTTCAAATACAAACCATTGCGTTTCTAATGGAAAGTAAACTAAAAAAATAATGATAATACAGTGCAGTTTTTGAAGGGACCGATAAAAAAACGTAATTGGAGGGAGAACGTGGATTCCGGGTAGGAAGAAAAACATTTAAAAATTATTTTTTATTTAGATAATCACGCAAATTCGTTTAGTACATACTTTTGTGATAGTTTTCTGCTCTTACGAATCGTATAAATCGATATGAAAGTTTAGTCTTGTACTTCATGAGTCAGGTTTCTGCGGTAGTTCTTGAGTCAGGTTTTTGCGGTAATGACTGCAGATTCACTAATACTGTCTAGAGGGGAAAAGACTAATTTTATATTCCTCAGTGTTAAATTTGTTGGACTAACAGGGCATCTATCTATGAATATATTTTTTTCTTAGCTCCTAGTTATCATTTATATTATATTCATTTTAAATGTACTAAAATAAAAACGGGACTGTAAAAATTGAACGCAAATAGCGGGAAAACGTTTCACTGTACATCGCAGTTTTGGAATTGTGGTAATTCCCATTACGACATATGACACGCATTCGTAACATTGAATCATAACGATCAAGTCATAATTAGCATCGAAAATCATTAACATATTCGCATTGTGATTTGAGGTTATGTTGACAGTGACGCTTAATGAACAGTGTTGCCATGCTTTGTTTTATTTTTGGGATGATTATTAAAATGTACGATCTTTTTTTGTCGAGTAAATACCAGATGCTACCGAGCAAAAAATATATGGTAATAATCTCAAAATACACACTAAAAAATATTGTCTGATAATAAACGCATACGTAAAAAAATACCGGTAGTGAGATAAGCATAATCATTCTCGATAGTTAAATTTGTTTGCTTTGATTTTATGTATGTAGTGTACTAGAATTATGAAACGCTTAAATCTTAAAAGATTAGTTCAGAAAAAACTGTGCACGTGCATTGTACCTTTGCGGGGGTAGGAACTCAAAAAAATGTACAAATTCCAATTCTTTGATAGCATCTGGATGGCAGGATAACCAATAACACTGATATAATGAGCTAGATAAGACCAACTTGAATGAAATGGGGGAATAAAAATGTCATACGTCCATGGGTGTTGCCACCGACTGATGTTGAAGATTCGTTAGAGAACTTAAGAATATATCTAATATAAGATGGAAAAGTGGAAGATAAACAATGGTTGGGTTGAAAGTAGCTCTCATAGATTTGTAACACGCGCAACTGGGCTTAGGATTATCAAAATTCCAGCTCGAAGGACAGATCTCATAGAGGCCAGACGATATAGTTAGAGAGGCGATAACACAGACGATATAGTTAGAGAGGCCAGGCTTTGATGGTATGGATATGTGTACAAAATAATGATGAATCCTCGAAAAGGAGGGTCCTGCGACTTAACGTAATATTAACCTTTTGTAGCATCATCCGATACATCGAATTTTGGCAATCAAAGGCAGATATAATTCGTAAAATTAGATTTGTTCATTAAGTTATAGACTATAGATAGATTATAAAACAACTGCATAAAATTCACCGAAAAAAATAGAGAACTAATTCTGATTGATTAAAAAAAGCGTGGTATTTTCGTTTTTCTCAATTTTTTCAGCTTTTCTATATTTATATCACGAATTCTTGATCAATATCTTGACATTTTATTGAAAATATGGATTTTTCTAAGAATAAAAATGGTTGTTCATGATATACTTCATATTTTTTTTAACTAATCCGTATGACGCGTTAATGACAACGCTCTCGACGATGTCTCGCCGCAGACCGTGCTCTAACAGCACGTCACTCGTACGTTTCACTCGCACTCGGCACATTGTACCGGATGCGATCGAGAAAAAACATCGCGCGCTTAACAACATAAGCGAATATTGTTGTATTTATTTTTTTTCATAATTGCAGATAATAAGAGACAATCTTTGTTCAACAATATTTATTCTTCGGACTTTTTTAGACAAATACAAAAAGTTTGTGTCGTGTGGGATTTATATTAAAAGAGTTTTTCGAGAAAAACCAAAAACTTGCCCAATATTTAGCCATGGCTAGGCAAAACGTCGTCCTTTTCGACGGCCAACAATAAAGTAAGCATCTGATATGGCTGCCAATGTCAAGATACGTCAGAGACAAGTGTTAATGCATTTCGTACGTGTTCATAAAAGGGCAATTCTCGTCTCCGATGACTGTGCAGCGATGACTAGCTCTTTTTATAGACAGTTTGATCTCTCTTATCCATATACAACACCCACAGCGATTTCGTGATGTTTCTAAATCGCACATTACTCACTCATTTACTTGGCGCTGTTCAAATAAGCAAAATTATATGAGATAAAGTTCATGCAATGGGATCCGAACCAAAATAGAACATGCATCGCGTATTCAGATTAAATATTGCCTTCTATGGTTGAATAATATTCTCGTATTTATTACCATAACATTAGTACCTCCATTTTTTTTATTGATCGATTAAAAAATAGCGAAAGTTGAACGCGTAGTCCTTGCCGGTGATTTGCATAGATGAAGTCAGCAAACTAGATTAGATAAAAAAAATTGTGTACACAACAATGTGTTGGTGTCTAGTTTTTACTATGAAAATAACTGGTTTGACCGAGTTTTCAATGAATTCAGAGCACACAGGATATTTTTGATTGCTGTGCCTTGTCACCGGGTCACTGTTGTTATTTTCGTATTGATTTTTTTTATTTAATCCGTGTATAATTTCGCCGTGCACAATGCATAACGGACGATTTGTCTGCGATTTTCAACAACAATTGAATTAAAAACGCGAGAAAACCAGATCAGAACGGTTTTTTTTTAAATCAGATTTGGGCGAAAGCAGATCTGTGGCACGAGATTTATAGACGCGACACGTGTCTGCTTGATAAATAGAAATATGTTCTTTTTTTTCGTGAGTTTATTTTTGAGCGTCATTGTTAGATAACAGATCGCCATTTTTTTTATTATAAAATGTTTTCAGTTAATTATGCGCGTCGTGACTGAATTGATAAATGCATGATTAATTATTATACCCACAATAGAATTGCAGATTTATTCCCATGACGAGTTTTCGACCCCGTCTTGAGAAAATTGCCAGCATCAGGTAAATTATGGCCGACGATGCTGTAATAAAATGGAAGACTGTGTCTAACGCACTCGGCAAATCGTTCTCTACACGGATCAATTAACGAATTAAAGGTTGATGAACCGAAGAACAAATTCGAGCACAATTACCACAATGGCCACTGACATCATGCCCAGCAAAGCTACTGACCCATTGGCATCAAAACGCATATACCACGCGATATCCGCCAAAAAGAATGTCAAACGCGTGTATCATCGATTAAAATAATGACAATGTCACATTAGCTTGATCTTCTACGGTATATGTTAATCTGTATATGAACTATTTACAAAAAAATAAAAAAAACGATGAATGCGGGAATGTTCTCTTTCGATGTAGTAATAGTTCTTATTCAAGAAAAGTATTTTACTTGCTAATGATAGAACTATCGATAAGTATGTTGACCCGCGGATCTCACTCGTCTCAACCTAGCCGTGCCGATGGGGTCTATTTGGGACCCCACGTGTTTTATATAAATCCCTTTAAGAAAAGAATTATAAAATATCAACGAAACTGCGATATTTAAAATTAAATATATCTACATATTCGGCCGAGCATAAGTGGTTGAGCAGAATGATAGCTCTGGTTACCGGAGAGTTTCTGAGAGCACCTGTCCGCGCATTTGGCGGAAGAAAATGGACACGCGAACGAGCTCGATGGTAGTGAGGAGGCGCCCATAAGGGCAACTCGCACAGTACAAGGAGCTTATGTACTGCGCCAATCAATAGCTTAAAGAAGTCCTTTGCCAAGTAGATCGACCTTCTTTTTTCGAGGGTTACATACCCCAGGCAGACCTGTACTCATGCGCTGGAATATAAACTTCTAAAAAAAGATATCTAAGATTTTTTTTCTGTATCTTCTCTAATGAGGGAATTCAAGGCCTCATAAGGCACCCATATAATGGAACCTGATTTAATCAAGCTCCGAACCAATGTATCGTATAGCACTCGTACGACTAAAGTGCTACCTACGTATGTGATGAGAATTTCTTAACATTTCTCAACGTCCGATACATGTAAATTAAATTTAACTTAGAATCAAACAAAATATAAATAATGATAGAACTTTATTGTCCTCAATTACGAAAAAAATAATAAAAACAACAATATTGTTTCACAATATGCGATGTTTTTTATCGCTCCGTACAGGATATGAGCGAGAAAAAACATCGCGCATGTGCAAGTGTGAACGAGAAAAAACATAGTGCCGTGCAAGTGGTGAAACCACATGGGGCGAGCCGGGAGCGTGCCTCAGTCGCGGCGGAACATCGTCGAGCTCGCAAGTCACTTGCGAGCTCTGGTGTGCTCTAATGGCTCTGAATTTTTTTTACAAAATATTCTGGAATATATTTTAGATCATCCATTAGACGGGAAAGTCGAGGGTTTCATCATCATCATTTGCCAGCCGCGAAACAGTTACTCGCTGAGTGTATGGGCGTTACCAGATTCTCGAATCTAACCGAACTCGAACTTAACGTGTCTTAACTTAATCTCACACGCAACGTGAAGGCTTTCATTTGGGTCCATACCGCGGGGTCTCAAGCCGTCTTGGTATTCTTTTTTTTGTAAAGAGTTTTCCTTCTCTTGGTCATTGCTGGAATTGGACATGTATCTTCCATTATCGCCGATAACGGATGTTACCCTCTTTACTATGTCCAGGGAAGTAGGAGAGGGTTTGTCACAGCTAGCATTGACCTTGTTGCATAATAGCAATCCTTTCATCGCTGTAAGGACCTCGCCAAAGGAGTACGTATTTTCGTCATGTGTAGTACTTGTATCGATTTGCGCTTTGTTTTTCTTGAATAAACATGTCTGTTTCTATAGTTTTTTTGTTTCTTTTCTTTATAAATATTTGAATAAAGGCCAAGTAAGTACTTACTGAATGAGGTGACGTACTCGTGTTTTTTTTTTAATCTTCGGGAATAATGAGTTATCACAGGGGGTCATGTCCTACGAATACGGAGGCTGATTATGCTCTATTTTTTCCGTAATCTTACTAAACATCTCGAACATGTTCGACAGCCAATAATAAAAGTAGGGTGTTTGCCTTGGTATTCGTTCTCAACTTCTTTAGGTGTAGCTGCTTATAGTCACAATTGACTATTAACCTTGTCACGCAATAACAATCCTTTCATAATGGGAAAGACCTGCTCAGAGAGAGGGTCTTCTAGAAAGAGGGAAGAGAAGCGAAAGTATTGAGACTAGGGTTCTCCTTCTCAAGTAATATTGGTTCTCTGGTGAGAGAGACCAGATCTACATATTTTTTGCCATTCTTTGCGTGCTCGTCTTTGTTGGGGTTTCCTCCGACATTTCGGAGGACGCCAAGAACATTAGTTGGCTACGTAATCCTGGTGTAGATTGATCCACTAGCCTTACAGAGGGAGCCGGGAGACCAACGTCGCACGCCTTAACGATAGTCTAAAACAGCCGCCGGGTGTAGCATTGCTTCCATCCGAACGAGTTTTCTCGTTGCCACTACGGCATGGGAACTAGAGGGCTGGGCGAGTTTGTAGGAAGCGGTAATATGATGGGAAAAGGTTCAAGGAACTATCCCAGCATTTGGCTTTAGATGGCTAGGGAGCAAGCCAACCTAGTCTGGGATAGTCGCATCTCTACACCAATTACTGTCGTTGCTTGACTTTTGAATTCGAATGTGCTTTTCCTGGTATTTTTGTTAATTAGGAAGCCAACGCCATTGGTACGTCCGGGAGGAGTGCCATTATAGGTGAGGCAGTTACCATTTTTAAGATTTAGGCAGTTGTATCAGCTTCTTCTGATCTCGCAGGGCCCTGCGAGGTCGCAGTAGATTCGCAGGAATGCATTATTTAAAAATTAAGATATTATCAGAGTAGTCTTAGTTTGAAGTTATAATAGTTTGAACTTTGGTTTGTTTACAAGGGGTTTACTGTATATTATTTAAAAAAAAAGTGTCAAATCATCAGACGCTGCATCGATAGTGTCGTCAAAAAATGTTCCGTTATCGAAAACTGGTCGACCTATATTTTTGCGTATGTGTGCACATTGAACTCCGTTATAAGATACTCGAGGATTTTTTCATCGAATTGTTTTATTGCAATACGAAGCGTTTTTGCGGACGTCATGATAATGATGTTAGCGAACTAATGCTGGCTTTGTTGGACATGTTTCCCTCTTGCTCGTTTTATTTGGCTCGTCTTCTGTTGCGGATCGGTTGTGTCCTTTGTTGTTAAACCACGAGTAACTGGATACCGGCGTTCCTCCTCTGTCGTCTTCACCGGAGCATGTGATACTGTTTCCATTGTGTGCGGAAACTTGCACTTATTTGGACAGTCGGTCAGGTCGCACGGGTTTTGAATACGAAACGAAAACGTGATCGTTTGTAGGCGCGAGACGTTAATCTGACACGACTACCTAATAATGGATATTAGAGATTCATTTTAGAGAGGCCAAAGCCTACATCGCATAATAATTCATTGCATAGAGGTAAAGAGTAATGATCTGTGGCCAGTGTTATGGCAACGCTTGCAATTGTGTCGCCTACGTTGTTGTTGCGCATGCGAGAGCCATAACTTATGAATTGCGTTTAGCACTCCTTTTTCGCTGATTTATGTCTAGATAATGAATCGAATTCTCAAGAAAATAAAAAAGTATACAAATTTCTCGAGAATTTTGGAGAAAATACGATTTTAACCAGAAATCATATCATATTTTGCTAGTTAAGCGAAAAATGCCAAATAAGTATTCAGCGATTCAACATTTTTTTAAAACAAATACAGTCAACCCTCCTATAGCGCTTCTTGCTATTGCGGCAGTTCCTTCTCAAATTAACGAAAAATAAAAGTTAAAATCTTCTATAGTGCGAGTTTCTATAGCGTGGTCCCTATTTCGGCGCTATAGGAGGATTGACTATATTAGATCGAGTCGTAAATACGTTTTTAACAGTTATTTTGAATTGACAGTGAGTTCTCGACTCACAACCATTCAAAGGTCTCAGAACGATGATCGAACGGCGAGGAAGTAGAAGAGATAAACTACTTAATCTGGAAAGTTGAAACAGTTGAAAAAGTGAAGACGAAATTTTTGAAAAATGATGTAGAGGAACTCGCAGAAGATTGAGTTTAAAGAAATGCATTTTTAAAAGTACTAGATAAAGCTAATGAACTACCAAAAAAATTGTGCTAAAAGGCATCGCTGCATTTTTTGTTCATTTCTGTGATGGGATTCCAAAGTCTTATGGACTCGGAGCCTCTTTTTATAATATTTATAAAGTAAAGAAACCATAAAAAACTATAGAAACTAACCTGGACATGTTGATTCATGAAAAACAAACCGGAAATCGATACAAGTATTACCCATAACGAAAATACGTACTCCTTTGAAAAGAGAATATCGAGACAAAACCCTTTCCACTTACCTGAACATAGTAAGAAGATCTGATACCAATGTCAGCAATGGCCAAGAGAGGGAAAACTCTTATCAAGAGGGTCTGGGTCTCCACGGTATTGACACAAAAGTGGAGCCCTCACGCCATGTGTGAGACTTAGGTTCCTTTGGCTTCGACTACCATTGGAGAGTCTGGTAAGGCCCAAAAACTGGCGTTAGTTTATTCCGTTTTCCTTTCATCGTGATGACGTGGGCGCTTTTTTACTAGCGGCGCGCAATCTAGATTCAAATCCACCTTCGTAGCAGATTGATTTCACGCATCTAGAAATACTGTTTTATTTTATTGCTTTATGTAATTTGTTATATCGTCGACATGCCTCGTAAAATGAAAATCTCAGAACAAACGTCTCTAAATATTTATCATTTGATGCTTAGTTTTGTTGACCTAGCTTGTTGGCTGAATTTTTGGAGTGTGTGGTTTTTGCAATTATGTTCCAAAGGATATCCTATTTGAAAATTAACAATATCTTTTGGTTGTATTTCTTCATATTTAAAACGTCTGCGTTTATTCAATTTTAAATTTATTCAAATGATCAAAAAAAAATGGTATTTTAATAAAATGAATAAAAAGTTATCTCTTTGGGACATTGATATTGGTTTTTTTGGGTCATTATATATTTTTTTTAAATTTAATTTAATTTGTTACAGAGAAACATATATTATTTATTTAATATGGAGATTTATATTTTGTCCAAGTGATCTTTAGTTAACTGTGCTAGTCAAAAATCACAGTTTTTTAATCGAACACATTGAAACCGGAAAACCGAACGTCCATACCCATTTTGTGGCACAACACACGTAAACAATTAAGTATTCGTGTCTTGAATAATTCGTTCATCAAAATATTAATATGAAGTCCCGTTATTTAATATTTTTTCATAAGCTCAGATGTCTGCGAGATAATGTGCATTTGCTTAACATTTTCAGCAAATATAAAAAATGAAACCTATTTCAGTAGCAATCACGTGGTACCTACATGGTAACGACGCTAATTCTTATCGTATGAATATATTTTTGCACACGACATACGAGGCTTGATAATAAAAATAGGTGGGTTTTTTGTTTTTCTCAATAAATTTCAAATATTTCAGCACTTTTCCAATCTTTCGCAATTTTCAGTATGGCGTTTAGCTCCTTCAGTGATTCTGTCATTATCATATGTTGACAAAACGTCTTCTATTCATATTGATTTTTTGTCTTTAAGAATAGAAAGAAGTCGCAGGGTACTATATCCGTCGAATATGGAGGCTTATGCATCACAATGGTGTTGTTTTGGCCAAATATTCACTCCATGCAACAGCCATGAGTTGTTTCGCCACAAATCTGGGAGATTTCTTCAGATTTTTTAATCCAAACTGCGTTTAACTTTCAGATGGCTTTTCAGGAAGCTTCTATTGAGGCAATTGGACTTCAGTTTTAAAGTCATAGCACTTCTTTTAGTCGTAAATTCAATAATTACGGAAATCCAACGTCTTCACAACCATCTTGGAAACGTTTTTACCACTTGTTTTATTAGTAAACGATTGTTTTATCCAAAGCACTAACTTAACCAGTGTCATGGCTTGTAGGTAACATACAAATTAGTATGATAATGTAAGTCAAACGCAACTGATCTAAGTTAATACTCGGATAGGTTAAACCTCCAACGATGAATTCAGGGAATTCCTTATAACACTGGCCGGGGGGTGTCCAATTAATTGAATGCCATCTATCCTGCAAATAATATAAATTTCATATTAATATTAATCAGTGTCATGAGTTGTAGGTAACATACTATCAGTGTGATAATGTGTGTTAAGCCATGAGCCACTGAGCTAAGGTAGTACCCGGATAAGTCAATCCTCCGACGAACGAATTATGGTCATTTTTTTAGGACACTGTAGTGGATGTAGTAGACTCGCAAAAAGCAAAATTGCAAATTATTGATTCAAGAATTAGAATTCAAGATCCAATACTCCGATCTCATGGTACACATTGCCGTTAAAATTGAAGAAAACTGAGCAGAACCTTTAGATCCCATAGAACTTGAAGGTTTTTTTCGGGTTTGAGTCTTCAAGTAACTTCTATAGAGACGATTGGGGCTTAGTATTGACGTCATATCCATGCATCGTGCTTCATCATCGGTTATCACCTGTTCTTGTAGGTTGTCGACTTTATTAACACTTTATGAGCCGCAAGGTTTTACATCAAATCTAGCCTGGAGGCCGCATGGTTTCATGTGATGATAATCCAAGCTAACATGCACGTGTATCCATCTGTGGTCAAATAGTAGTATTACATTGTGCATCGTCATCAGTAAAAAAAAGTGGGGGCCTCTCCCGCCAAAAGGCGTGAACGGCTCATAACACTTGGCTACAAAATCACGCCAAAAGGCGTGAACGGTTCATAAAGTGTTAAGCACTAATTTTGATGGAAATTCAGCAATTTCGAAACAAAAGTTATCAGTCCATAATCATTTTCTTCCGTTTTTGACATTGTCATTGGTAGTTAGTTGATCTGATGGAGCATCGTCGTTTTTAACTTCATCGCAGTCATCTTGAAAATGTTTGTATCACTCGTAAACGCTTCCATTAATCATAGAAGTCTTGCAAAAAGCATTCATTCATCATTGCTCCAGTCTATTCCATTCTTCAAGTAAAATTGAATGCAAATTCTTTGTCCAAGACAATTGATCATAAAAATACGTATATTTGTTAATCAAACCTCGTACATATGAATCAATTAATGACGGAAGAATTGCATGCATCCTCGACGTCGGCAGTTGGTTATCGTCTCGTGTCTTTATTGGGCGTTGGCGTTGTCCAAATTCGGGCCGCCGAAGTGGGCGTAACGCCTAAGCAGTCCAACGTACCACCTTCCTTATACCCACCTGCCTACTCCGTTTGCATCATCGAACCCGGCAACCATTTGCATCACATCATGGAGATATCATTTCACTTTTCGTCCGAACATTAGAACGAATTTGGCTGCGAACCGGCCAATTATCTGTTGCGAAAGTGGTTCGGCAAATGGCATCTTGACAATAAATATTCGAACATAACATTTCGATGTATGAAAAATCGTATGTATTTATATTATGGACAGGTGTTATGTGTTGCCATCGCAAAACAGACGCGTGAAATAGCAGATTCTTTTCGGAATCACCGAAATAGAACGTCGATAAAACGATCCTCCGCTTCAGGAAATGCACAACGGCGTATCGATGACTTCATTAGACAGGTGTATGATTTTTTTATCAATGGTCAAGCAGTCGTGATCAGTTCGCCGAGAACAGGTCGTCCTTCACACAGTTCCCAGTGCGTTCTCTTGCAAATAACTTTTCGGCGTAAGGAGAATGGCATTCCTCTAAGTAATGTCGCTGCGGTCAAACATGCTAGCTTAACACATTGACGGATAAGTCAATTGAACACACGAGTCGAAGACCAATGAAAGAAGCAATTAACATTCCGCGGCGATAACGAATGCCATGCAAATTTAGTTTGTAAACCATCGATTGACCTAGACCCGAATACTACAATTTCACCGCTAAGGGGTTAATAATAAAACAAAAAAAACAGACATTAAGATCCTAATCACCACTTACACCTAACCATCGCACCGAAAATACGTTTTATAATATGTTCGCATTGATTTTATGAATAATTCACCTTTTCCGTCGTTTGTTTTCGTTCGTTTGTTGATTTTAAACGGGGTAGTTAAAAAAAAAACCGCCAGTGTACGTCATGCGCGCGAGGGTTACTTTGCACCGCAATGCCCCTTTTGTATTGTTCTGTATCTTCGGCGGCGACCTTCGTTTTAATAATACTCTTGTTTCATTTAACCTTATCGCTGATAAAATATACGCGTCGAATACCTGTTCCACATGCTATTTTTGCATAATTAGCGTATTCCGCTAATTATACTTTGCACCTAATCGTCAAGTGCAACACTCCGATTTTCTCACTAGCATATTATATACTTCAGATTTGTATTGCACAATGCATCGTGATCATCGATGCATTGTTTATCAAGCGATCCTAAAATCCTTGAAAAAAAAACGATGAATGCGGGAATAATATGCCCATAATAAATAAATTGAACTGTAAAAAACTTCATACGTCGCGACTTCTGGCTCATCATCGTCATCGTAGGCGCAACAGACTTATCGTAGAGCCCTGGTCTCACCCATCACCCTTCTCCATTTTATCAGGTCTGCAGCTACGACGCTCCATCTTCAGGCAAGTTTCAATGATCCAGCTTCCCGCTGTACACAGTCCAAACATCTCAGCCTTGGTCTTCCTTTCCTCCAGGGACTTGTTAACCATAAGCCTTTTTGGCGGCTAACTGTCCGGCACCCTTAACCCTTAACAGCTGTGACCGTTGTATACTTATATAGTCGGCACAGTTCATCGTTCAGCTTTGAATACACCATTCCCCGTCATTGAATACGGCTCCAAATATCCGTCTCAGAATCCTCCTCTCCAGAATATCTAGTTGTCGGCCATCTTGTTTTGTCAAAGCCCAACATTCAGACCCGTATGTTAGCGTTATAAACCGGCATGGTCCGTCCGTATCATTTCTGGGCTCTCGGTATTCCTGAGTGCTCTTATCCTGACGGTTCCTGCCAAAAGCCAGTGACGTCATCCTCACGTGACTCACAGGATCGGGTATAAATATGTCCCATTTTAGGGCATACGCGCACATTTGCTCACGCCGTCATGGCAGTCACATCTCCGTGATTTCTCTCGTACCAGAGATACGTCTCTGGGATCCTTATCATCATCTCGTACCAGAGATTCGTCTCTGGGATCTTATTCGTCACATCCATATACATCCACCATCGAACTGACGACACCTAAAATTCTTCAATAAACATCATTGTCAAAACAAAAGCGTGTTTCACTTTGATACCGATCTTCGATATCGATACTACGTACTATTATGGTACTACTGTCGCGCCCTCTTTACATTAGGATGGGCCTGATGTGGGTCATGTAGAGCTTAAGAGGAATCTCGACCGTAGATGCTGATGAAGTCCAAAGTAGCACCAGTTTTGCTAGCATGGTTCTTCGTACTTCCAAATTAGTTTCATTATTTTTTTGTAATAAGTGAGTCGAGATATGTGAATTCCTGGACGGCCTCTTTGGACGAAGTCTTCGAAGGCCGTGCATTTGGTGAAGAGTTCATGGAATACAATCCGAGCAAGGTACATGGAGAAGAAGTCATGATTTATAAGAAATCCTTCTTCTGGATCTTCTCCATATGACTGGGGATGGCGGGCTTTTTTGATGACCTTAGCGATGAGTTGTATGTAGACCTTCAGGTATAGAAAATACCGTCACAGTATAGCATCATCTGGTTGATGAGCATCCACAAGAACTTCTCCCCTCTATATTGCTCAGAACAACAAGCTTATCCAAGCTGTTTGGCTCCTGAATATGTACTTTGGTTAACACTGTTTATTCTACAATAAACGAATCCATTTATTCGCGATTTACATAAATTGTTGTTCAAGCATTATTCTCACAAATAAAAGAACAGTGTTCCTCACATCGATGCAGTCGTCATCGCTTATTAACACATCTGATCTAATCGTCTAAAAATGCTCCATGACACAGTTGTGTTCTATGGCTAATACATATCTGGTTTTTTCGTTTTTCAAATTTCAACAAATGGACAGTTATGCTATATCGGAGCGAATCGATTTAAATTTTAAATTGTGCCGCCATATGGTCCCGTGGCCCGCGATACACCTTCTTCGGCCTACGATCACTTTTCTCTCGTTGTGACATTGTGAAAAGCGGTTTGACGAGCAAACGTCGATATGTCGATATGCGTTTACCTCGTCACATGTCAAAAGTACACGAACACACGCACTGTCCGACGGAATCGACTTCCGTTTCACCTCTCCAGGAAGTCGCCATTATCGGCTCGGAAGAATCACTGATCCGCTCAAGCACGCAGAATAAATAATTAGATCTACACTACCATATTCTACTTATGTGCCGAGGGAATCACGGTTCGATGGACACGTCGTTCCCTTATACGCATCAATCGTGATCTATGGGAAAATGTGTACAATTTAATACACGACGGCTGTACGAGTGGAACCTCGATCCATCGTTTTTCAAGGGATCGAAAAAATGCGCCGTGGTTGTGTCTTCATCCGCAGCAACGCTATTGCAAACTAGTTTTTTTTTATAAACCAGACCATACCGATTTCCATCGATCCGTTTGATCCATCCACGGGATTTTATTTGGAACTTAAGTTCTCACTTTCTTAACTCTTTAGCCGCCATTATCACGCCGGTGTGACAAATTCTTATTCACCGCACACGCTAGTGACTACTCATTGGAATATCTAGAACCAAAATTCGAGTTTTAGCTATATTTTTGCATTTCGCAAATTAACCATCCGTCACGGCGGCTCGAAAATAAGTGCGTCGTCCGAAGGGGGTATATACCATTTCAAATTAAGAAATGGATTCTTTTAAGAATGAAAATGGTTATTCATGATATGCTTCATAGTTTCGTCGATACATATTTTGGTTTTTTTAACTAATCAATATGACGCTTGTAATGACACGCGCATTCGGCGATGTATTGCCGCAAACTGAGCTCTCGCCGCACGTGTTGTTCGCACGTTTCACTCGCACTCGGCACATCATACCGGATGCGAGCGAGAAAATTATCGCGCCCATGGTAACAGAAACGAATATTGTTGTTTTTATTTTTTCTTTCGCAATTGCAGACAATAAAAAATAATGACTAATTATAATATTTATTCATTGGACTTTAAATAAATAAACTTTACAAAAAGTTTATTTATTTTTTGTGTACAATGCGTGATTGGCATTACAGATTAACCCAGGTCGCCAATCGTGCATAAAAACATAATAACATGAAAAAAAAGTTACATAACAATAAAGAAAAGAAACGAATTATAAATACTACATATTCGGCCAAGAATTATAAATCTACATATTCGGCCAAGTAGTTGAGCAGAGTAATAGCTCTGGTTACCGGAGAGTTCTGAGAGTACCTGTCCTCGCATTTGGTGAAAGAAAAAGCACACGCGAACGAGTTTGATGGTAGTGAGGTGGCACAGTACAAGGGGGTTATCTACTGCGCCAACCGACACCTTGAAGAAGTGCTTTGCCAAGTAAATCGACCTTATTTTTTCGAGGGATACATATCCCAGGCAGCCCTGTACCCATGCGCTGGGGTATAAACTTGGGTAGAATACAAACTCCCTCATGCAGAGATACCTAAGAAATTTCTTCTGTATCTTCTCTACTCTGAGAGAATTTCTCAAGACGAATCCCAACATTCTTGATGATCTCTCACACACGTCCGATACATGTAAACTAAATTTTAACTTAGAATCAAATAAAATACCCAGATCTTTAACAGACAATTGCTTATTAAGAGTTACGTTCCCAAGTCTGTAATTAAAGATGATGGACTAGACAATGTCATTGTTTGACATTTTCCAATACTTAATGGAAGACGATTTAATATTGACCAATCGCGCTAAGAATCAATGTCCAGCTGCAACGAAAGGGCATCTTCCACTGAAGTAATATATATAATAATCATTTATAAATAAAATAAATAATAAAGGTCCTAAATTTGACCCCTGCGGAATACCGGAAGGTGTATTGTGAGAGTCGTGAGTCACCATATTGTTTCCTCTCTATAAGGTAACTCGAGAAGAAACGTACGAGATTATCCGAAAACCCAATTATTATTATTATTATTCGATTAGTTAGTTATTCGAGAAAAATCAAAAACTTGGGGTCCCCCCCTCCCCCAATAGACCCTATCGGCAGGGCTAGGTTAATTCGTGTACGGGACATAATTATGTACATTTCTCTAGTGATTAGTGTTAAAAAAATAATTCACGCTATGAAATGTTAGTAAAAAATCGAATCGGCTTAAATTTATTGCGGGACTATAGTTTTACGTCGATAGATGCGCAGAAAAGTGGTTGCGACAGCGATTGATTCATTGTATTATTAATTTTTCATAGAAAAGATGATGTATCAGCTAGTAATCCTTTTTTTAATATTTATTTTTCTTATCGCAAGGTGTATATATTATTATTTAACTTTGTTTAGCTCGTGGTCACGAATGACACCAATATAAAATTAAATAAACATTTTCGTTCTGGCAACACCGCAGGCGGCGAATGGCGGTAACGTTGCGGCGCCATTATTCAAACACTACGCATCTGTCAAAAATAGATATTAGCTATGCGTTATTTTAATATTTTGCGATAAAATAGATATTAAATTTATTTCCGTCAGAATTAGAGAAAAAAAATGTATCATACATAATTTATTATTTTAGATGTGTTAAGATAAAAAGACGATTTAATTTTGATTTATTTTATCTTTCAGTTTTTTGGTATAATATGTATGGCTACGTCATCACCTGCATTAATCAGCGGAACGCACTGGTTCCTATTCGTCGTGGTGGTTTCGTTTATATCGAGTCTCATTTGGACGTTCGTATATTTACTTAACATCAGAGAAGCGTTAAAATTACCGATCAATTGGATACTGACTGTGAGTATAATCTAAATAAAATATATATTTATAAAAATCTATACCAAAATATATATATTAATATGTGTGTATATTTTTTTAGGAATTGATGAACACGGGTATTACGACAATATTGTACATAATCGCATTTATCGTTCAATTGTCGTCGTGGACTCCGTTGGTGAGCAACTATAGAGCTTCGAATCTCACTGCTGGTGTAAGTATAGACATGTATTAAATCACGTTTTATATAAAAATATATTAGGCGGACCGGGAATATCGCCATTATTTTCAGATGGAATACTTTGAGTGAAGCTGTGTCCATATACGGTGGACCAAATTTATAGAGAAGTTAGAAAAGTCAACGGATGTTAATCCTGGTTTAGAAAGTTCAAATCATATAAAACGAACCTGAAGGACCTTCCTAGAAGCGGACGATGGTCGGATTTTGATGAAGACACATTAAAATCTCTGGTTGATTTAAATTTTATTCAAACCGTTGATGAATGAACCTGAAGCCAGAGATTCGGATCTTCCTGGTCTATGATGCAGTTTTATTTAAACCAGATTGAGAAAGTCCTTATATTATCCTCCGCTATTAAAGAATTGTGCGTGAAGACGTGTAGTTCTTTATTATCACGATAACGAAATTGCCCCTTTTGTAATTATACGTCAATGTTAGTCGGCAAAAAATGGCTTTCAAAAAATGAAACACTCATTCCGACCCCGAAATCAGGATTAACGTTAAGACTTGATCTGAAGTTCAAAGAAAAACATCTGAATTTAGTCAACCGAAACCCGTGATGATCATCTTTTTGATCTATTACATATTCTACAAATAGTAAATGTGGTCGGATACTCTTGGTCTGGAGTTCAAGAACATTTTAAAATAATTGGCAAAAATTTGTAAACAAAGGTATGTGGATACCGTATCATTTAACCCTTTATAGGGTAAAGGCTGTAGCCTTAAAATAGCTAGTAAAGGTTAATATATTAACCAGTCGCTTTAAGGTCTATATTTCCATGAGCGCTCATAGAATGTCTACAATTTATTGGTATTGACCAATAAGTATTGTCAATAACAATAAAAAATAAAAAAAATCAAAATAATTAATTTGCCCTATAAAGGGTTAAGCGAAGAATCAATAAAATTAGAGGAAAATTCAACATTTCTTCGACATCTTCGAGATAGAGGATGAGAAGTGGGTCATATACTCGAACCGATGTCACAAAAACAGTGGTTTTCTAAAGGGTGGATATCACTGGCAACACCGAAACTAAAGGGGTACCTTTGTCTGTATGATGGGATTGTACAGGAATTATTCAGATATGGCCGGACAATAAAGGGACAGTTATATAGGGATAAGCTAAACGGGGGTTCGATGTCTATTTTTCATCCAAATCAACATATTTTTATGGAAATGGATATTAAAATTATTAAAAAGATGGAAAAAAGTTGTATCTATCGAAGGAGTATAAAAGGTAAACCGGAAAGTAATGATAATTTTTCTTAGCTCGTTTCCTGTCATGATCCCCATTTGGGGTACGCGACTTTTATTGCTCTGCAGTTCTCTGGAATATTTTAACTGGCAACACAGTTACGTTCAAAAGAGTCTGTAGCGACATCTTCATAAAAAATAATTTGAAATAGTTTTATAAGATTAGAGTTATAAGTGCTAGAAGTGAAAATTTAAAGGTAAATCGTCAAAAAATAAAATAAATCTGACAGGTAACGGGGTAATGTGAAAAAATCTGAAAAAGTCTTCAAACTCTTATCGAATAAAACCAGGATAAAAAAATCATAAATCCTTAATTTCTGGCTTTGACATTTTTACATAATAAAAAAAACAATAGAAACTCATTACTTTTTGGTTTACCTTATATAATTAATAATCGATATACCCTGAGAAGGAAAACCTTAGAATGAAAATCGATAATCGACTAAGTCTCGATACCCTTACTCACGATACCTCTTTCCCAGAGGACCTCTCCTTTAGAAAGGTCCTTACTATGATGAAAGTATTGCTATTACGCAACAAGGTTAATGATAGCTGTGACTCGTCACGCCGTTACCCTTAGAGAAGTGAAAAGCAAATACCGAGACAAACCCCCTTCCACTTGCTTGGACACAGGCTGGAGGGTAAAATCCTATACCAGCAATGGTATAAGATACACGGCCAATGCCAGCAATGCCCAAGAGAAGGAAACCTCTTTATAAAAAGACGGGTCAGACCACTACGGTAAACGGGTAGTCCTCACTCCATTATGAAACCCCGACTTCCTTGGCCTCGACTACCATTCGAGAGTCTGGTAAGGTCCAAACACTCGCGAAATTTTTTAATCGACTTTTTATTTAAAGATACGTCTTTTTCGTCAAGAGGTACTAAAAAATGATTATTATTTGTGTTATTAATTTTGTTTTTAATTCCAGTGCTTCGGTCTGTTCAACTCCGTGGTGTACGCAGCTGCCGTCTACTTATTATACATTGATCACAAAAGTGCGGCACCGCCCTCCTGAGTGTCACCGATAGCGGCAGCACCGGGAACCACCAGAAACAGATACTAGTGCCCGCTCGTGTTTCCATTGTTTTTCTTTTTTCAACGTTCAAGAATATGATTGTCTCATGAAAGCACTACGGTAATATGATTGTGGTGAATGGTGATTCGTGTAACATTAGTTAATGTGTTCGTTAAATGTAAACGCCAATTACGTTTTTATCCGTTGATAATAATATATCACAATAGTTCATAAAATATGTTCAGTCTTTGTTAACCATCTCGTCTAAACTATTATACTCATTTATTTATTTTAGTTTACGGAGGCATCGTAATCGTTTTGTGTATCGGTGTGCATTTAAAAGAATGATGAGTGGTGCTCATTAAAAAATTGTAATTACATCCCTATTTTACGATACTTATTGATTGTTTTTTGTTTTTTTATTATTATTATTTGACAATGAGATGAATCTACGAAACGAATTGTATGTATTTTATGTTAGCCGTGCGTTATTGCATATTAAAAATATAAGATTTTATATATGTTGAATAAGTCATAATTTAAGCTGATTTACTTTATGTTATTATGGATAAATCTTTAAAACTTTAATTATGTATAAATAAATAGTAATAAAAAAAAATCATCCCGCAAGTTTTTTTGTATTTTGTAAACGACGATAGAAACATTTCTAATACATATTTAGATAAGCGGGATTTTATGATGAGACCCGTTTAATAAAAAAGAACGTCCGTTAACGTAACCGTATAATGATATCATACCAAAAACAGCCGAGAAATTATTTATTTCACATTAATTCTAACCAATTACGTTTCACAAATAATATAAGAATAATTAATTAAGACATGTACGTTCTAGTAACTACGATTAATACTATAAGAAGTGTATGACGATGATAATCATACGATGGCACAATGTTTCGCGCACATCAATACGAGTTTATTAAACAACAAAAATGTGATTAACGTCGATAAAATATACGGCATCTTCATTATCAATACTGTATTATTTATTTAAAATTAATATCCGTTGAGACTGAGTATTTATTTGATGGTTATTGATGTTATTTGTAAGTCAAACTGACCTGTATGATCAATATTCAGTATTTTGAAGCAGTCTTTCATATTTTTCTTATGTTTTAATCGATATTTCGTGCATCTAGTTTATAATTCATTGTATTAAGATGTTTTTTCACGACTCAATTAAGTACACAATCACGATCGAGTGTTAAATCATATCGTAATTACAATCGAGAGATCTGGACTATAGTATTTATGAGTCAAAACCGCCTTAAGATTTTGATAACGTACAAAAATTCAAATACTGTGTGTGTATACGTTGTATAAAATAATATTAACATTTTTTTTTTTCATAGATATAATTTTTCCAGTTGATCATTACGATATAATAAATATTTTCTAATGTTGAAAAATTTAAATTATAATATTTATATTTGAAAATGTGTTTTATTTGCTCAATAATTAATTAAACCGCACTTAAATTTCACTTTCCTCAGTTCCATATCACCTCCCATTGATAATTACAATAACATGAGTTTTAAACGATATTAATTGAAGAGAGGATCTGTACGACTGATACAACCATCCATTTATACATATCTAAGGGATGATCTCCATCCGTTTACCAGGGAAACAAAGATTGACCTAATTGTACTTTTATAACTACGAATATTCGATAATTTAAAAAAATGGAGATCCCGTTGCAGTACCCCGCACATGTCCCGTCACATAAACCTGAATTTTTTCAAGGTCGACAGATTATTATAGACAATCTCAAAGCAAGAATTTACACAAAATTAAAATTAGCAGTGGCGTAGGAAATTAGCAATGACCAGATAATCTCTCGTCATACGACCAACCTTGAATTAAATATTAAAACACGAATTGCTATTCAAAGGCGTAGGTGTTTACGTCAAGAGGTAAATTCTGTCATCGCTCAACATATAATTGCACAATATATATAACAATTAATGGAGATTATTAATAGGCACTAATTCTGATGATATGCAACCGAAAATGACAGCTGTCACACACGTGCGCCATTTTCACAATAATCATTGATACCAACCTATTTTTTTTACCGGATGCTAAATTAAGCTACGCGACTGCATCGCTACTCATTTGTTTATAATACAAAAATACGAATTAGAAGCGGATTTTTTTTTGGAATCACTTCCGATTTTGGCCGGAAAACCGCGATTAGTTCCGTTCGGATTCGCTTTCATTGATGCCATTGGTTATCGTTCTGCGTGGAAAAGTGGGCGCAGTTCAGTGGCTTATGGCTCGTCGTGCTGTGCGCCGGTTTGCATTGCGTTCGTCTTGAATATTTTGAAGGTAAACAAACACCTGTTAACGATTAATCTAGCCGAATTACTAAATCCTACATTTATTCAAGTATTTCATTTTATATGGTCGTGGAAATTCGTGAAAATTTTACACTAAAATAAATTTTCTCGCCGAGAAATGGATGACTCATCCTTTGCATTCTGGGAAATGATTCTAGGTCAACTCTCGCAATAATATACATATGTATGTACATCCATAGTTTTTAATTTATTTATAATAACATTATCATTTTTATATATATATGTATATTTACGATTTATTATGTATGGCAACACTGAGTTTAAATAATACATCAACATATGCTTAAATATAAAATAATTACGTTATCTTGAGGTTACGCATCATATTTTTAATTACGATGACACATTACTATATACTGCCAATACTTCACCGATATAAATACCAAGAATTTGCATGCATTTCTATTTTGTATGCGAGGTATGATCAAAAACAACGTGGAATATTTATTTATATCAAAATCCTCATCGATATTAATTTAGTCCCCATCAGATACATCATTTGGCATCAGTTTGGAGTTTAGCTCTTTAGCAAAACGTATTTTTTTTCATGTTTATATTGACTTTGGGAATAGCAAGAAGTAAGTAAGCATTTAATTAAATTTCTATTTACATCAGGGACAAGATTATAACTTCATTTTCTTTTATTCGATTTCAAATATGGCACGGAAATATACTTCTGGGGAATTTCATCTCGGGATTTTAAACACAAACTGCAGATTGCTGGCTTCAATAAAACACCCAAAATAAACAAGTCTATTTTTATTGTCTGATCCAGATCGAATTTCCCTATTAAATGTGAAAGAAAATATTTAGAAAGTCGTTGAACCCCGTCGGGATAATACGCACAAAAATGCATCAGACTTTCGGCGCCACCTTTTTCCAGGGACGACAAAGGGAACTGCTTAAAGCTCTTATCGATTTTTGGCACAACAATGAAAACTACTCTCGTAACGCGAGTATTTCCATAAATTTATTTTAATCAAAAAATAATATACGTTTGCGTGATTATTAAACTGGCAGTTTTAAGTTTTAAGTGTAGTTAATTGTGTGTTATATAATTCATAATTTGCAACGTTATGCGTTATCGTGGAATCGGATGTGGTCGTGATTACATGCATTCGTTTCCGAATACTACTATAAATAAAATAGAATAATTTCCTGTTATCTGGAGCCTAGATATTTTTTAAATCTAACGGCCAAATATTATCTATCATTCATTAATAGATTTCGGAGGCCAGGAGATTGACTTGATATGACTTGAACGAAGCCACATTGTTATTTTTTGTCCTTAATTAAGGAATTTAACGGTATTATCATCTTTTTCCGTTTGTAGTCACAACAACTACGGCAGAACCGACCCGGGGATTACATATTGACAGATTAACTAACGATAAGATAAAGATGCATTATCAAAGTGCACTTCCTTTCTGTCTAAAAGGCTATCTATCTCCTTAAGCGGAAAGAAATGACAATGTATTATTCTGTTGTTATCAATGATCTTCCTCCACAAAATAGGCAGGTTTAAATACGTCTTTTATAATATTCTAGATAGCGATAGCGACTCCAAGTGATATTGGACTTGTTCAACATTTGTGGTTGTTTTGTCTCGAAGCGAATGTTTCATCGACTTAAAGTGATAAAGCGAAGATACAACAATACTGATCGTTTTTTAAGCAGTACCTTCATTAAACTTACTAATTGGACACAATAGAACTCTGCTGTAATGGTCTGACTAAGTATTCATAATTCAAATGGAGAACCTTTTTCAGTCAATGATAGCACAATAGTAGACACAGGTACCTGATTCGATTAAAGTAACTCTTTTTTTCCGTGCTTTTTAAAATGATCCTTCAGTGTTGGGCCTGGAAAACTTAACTTATCTTGATTTTTTTTTACGCAGATCGGATTCCTTTAATATGTTATAATCGATTATAGGTCTCCCTGATTTTATCGTAGATTGAAAATACCGCAAAAGTATCTCTTCAATCTCAGACCTTTGCATTTTTTACTTCTTCCTAAGTCGGCACCCTCATGTCTGAGGATAGTATCCATTCTTGACCCGAATCTTTTTGGCTCTTTAGGATCTTCTGCATTCCGCATCTCGGTGCATTGCAGCTACTAGGGTGGGACCCGTAGCGATCTTCAATTGGTCGCTCCAGTGGATAGACGTCCTGCCCTTACGTCTGCGTCCTTGTAAGTTACTAATCACGACGAGTTTCTCCAAACTATCAAGCGAGATTTATCATATAATCTTTTTGAGACATGTAACAGATGGACGATCTGCCCTTTCCCTGCCTCCTGATACGTTACCAAACGAGCTTCTTCAGGCTATCGTTTCTTCTAGCAAGATGTCCAAAGAACCGAATCCTTTTGAGGCATGTTGTAGAAAGTCGGCCACCTTTATCGCCTGAAACGTGTGTGCGTTTAGCTGTCCGTGATATTCTCAGCAGGGATCTCCAGCACCACATTTCAAAGAGGTGAATTTTCGAAGAGTTGAAGAGGTGGCCACCCTTATTCGCCGTCTTATTTCTGGCTCATAATTTCCGTTACTCGTAATTAGAGATTCGAGATATAGAAATTCATCAACCCTCTCCAGATACGGAAAATTAACGGATCTGAATAGCCAACTGCTTCTATCGACTACCTAACATTTTAATAATATTGATCATGAGTCCAGTTCCTTATCTACAAAGACAACTCTTTTCTTCAGCAGTTCGGCTAGTCTTCTTCTTCTTTTCCAACGAACTCGAATCTATTTATATTATTGCTATATAGTTCTTATGCAGGCTTCTGATAAGGTGTGTAATATATAACGGTACGCCAAATTCTTCTAGCACCTTCCGCAAAAGAATTCCAATTCACGTAATCAAACACCATTTTTACTATGGGCCAAAAATAGAAGAGCGTTGAAGACTCCATGGACGTATCACGCCAAGAATACAGCCATTTTTCAACTTCTTCACAAGGAAGAAAGAAGTTGAAAGTCGTGGCTCCGCAACATTCGTAACTGGACCGGATTGGGAGCTCCAGAATTGTTCCAGCTCCCCAAAAACAGACAATTATTTGAAGTAAATTGGACACGTAGATCGCGTCCTAAAACGGACAAGGCACCTGCAGAAGAAGAAGCAAACAAAAAACATAAATATTACTATGGTCGATGCGGTCTATTTTTGACCCCAAGTTTTTGAATTCTCTCGAATAACTCTTTTATTATAAATCCTACATGTCCCAAACTTTTTGTGTTTGTCACAAAAAGTCTAAAGAATAAATATAGAAAATATTAACCGTAATTGCGAAAAAAAAAATGAATTCATTAACTTGCGGTCAGCCGGTTCTCTTCTTATCGCGGAATTAAAACAAAGTATCTAACTCGAAAAAGTATTGGCACAAGTGTATGACGTATCCAGGGCTTCTTACCGGAACTGAAACGAAAAAAATATCGGTTTTAGTACATTTAAACATATTAAAATTGAATCCGTATAAAAAAGGAATGGAACTAAGCTTAGGAAAAAAGGCTGTATTCGAAACCCGTGTCATCTCATACTATTAAAAATATTTGGAACAAATTCCAATTTTTAAACCACAAATGATCAATTGATACGATGAAAAGATAAACGACGTAGTGGATTTTTTAAGAAGCTAAGAAATGGCATTAGAGACACAGAGATTCCTTATTTTAACCTAGCCTTGCCGATGGGGGTCTATTTGGGACCCCAAGATTTTGAATATAAATCCAAACTTTTTATATTTGTCTAAAATAGTCTAAATGTCAATGTGGCCTTATAACCCTGAGGCGGGTCTTTGCCACCTGGAGGACACCTCCATCTCATCATGATGTAATGACTGTGGACGGACGTTCTCCAGGTTATCTTGGCTCTTCGAATACGGGTCAGGTCGTCAGCCAAAGCCCGGGAGTCGAGCTGTCACGCGCGGATTGTAACAATAATAATCAGAAGTGGTTGGGGCCAATTCGTATTTAATTCACGGTCTGATCGGTTGATACCTCCCGTAGCACACCCGTCACTTGAATTGGCCTGGATAGCGGCCTGGCTCGTCATAGCTCCGTAGAATCTACGAAACTACGATTGTGCCCAACCGCCACGTCTAATACCGGCACACGACAACACTCGACGAATAATAAATATAAATAATCATTGACCTTTAATGTCCGCAATTGCGAAAAAAAATTAAAACAACATTAATTTGTCAAAATTAGATCAATATTTTGGATATACCTACTAATATATATCATGAATTTTTATTAAAATATTGTAAAAGAATTTATCATTTCCTGACAGTGAATTTTTGGGGTCTATTCCCATACTAAATAGACCCCATCGGCCAGCGGCGTTGGTTTCTGACCGTTGTGACAGATCAGTTAAAATAATCCGTATAACTGTATAGTTATGCGTATACCCATAAATCAATATCAATGTTTTTCGTACTATTTAAAAATAATTAATGAGTATATGAGAAATAGATGATTTATTCAAAACAACAGCTTATAAAAAAAACTTAAACGCGGTAATTACTGATGCGATATTTTTTATCGCTCTGTACCGGATACGAACTAGAAAAAATATCGCGCATGTGCAAGTGCGAGCGAGAAAAAACATGAGCCGGTAGCGTGTTTCAGTTGCTGCGAAACATCCTCGAGTTCGCACGTCACTTACGCGTCATATTGATTAGTAAAAAAATCCAAAATATCGACCAAATTATGAATCATAAATAGTTATTTTTATTCTTAGATAAAACCATTTTTAAAATAAATGTCAAGGCATTGTCGAAGAATTTATCAATATGACTTGAAATGTTTGGGGTATATTTTCATACAAAATAGAGCCCATCGGTCAGAACCGCCGTAACGGATCGGCTAACCGCGACATGTTATTTCAACAGTGTTACTTTTGCAGTGATGTGAGTGACATCTCCCTTTGTCTTTATCAAAGCCTTGTGTGTCGATAAGATTGGTCATTATATAAAAAAATAGAGGATGAAAACCCAACCGTGTAACGTTTTTTTAAATTGAATCCCTTTTATTCACACAATATTTAACTTCGTGATTAATCGGAAATTATCGGGAGCCGATCGTCAAATACAAGATGGCGTTTAGTAATTCGTTTGTTTATTTTTATAACGAGCTATTATTTTATAGCTGATAACTAAATAAGCTAAAAACGTTATAATATAAAACAGATTCGGTTAATGTGTATTTGATAAGCGCCATGATACTCCACAAATCCAAAAATAGTTTGCCTAGATTTTTTATGGGCCATATTCATAAATCATAAATAACTGGCACAAGTTAAAAGGGTCTACATCAAATCGAAACCGTCTTTGCATTCCATTATTTAAATTTTAATTAAAATCAACGTCGAGCGTCCATTTTGGAGACGGTGGGCGTTTGATTCCACTCGAAACTTCACTTCGTCTCCATCGTCGATTCCATTTTAAGAAATTGCTAAAGCACGTCGAACAAACAATCAACATGTTATCGTTTAAACATATGTCTGTGTAAAAATGCAACAATATATGAATCACGTATTAATTTACGCGAATGCACTCCGGTTATTTATAGAAGCGACGTCAACCATCTAGTTAATTCTGTCATAAGAGACGTGTTACTGGAAAATTTCCAGAATTCTACATGAAATTGTCTCAAATAATATTTTTTTTTGTTGCTATAGTTGCGGGCGAAAATCATCGATTCAAGATGTCTCATAATGTGACCATCACGAGAACAACTACGACCACATCAACCTCCGCGTTGATAGTGAACTCTGGATATCTTAAATCGACACCAGGGCTATTGAAAGTCCTACAACTGGTTAGTATCTAACTGAGAATATCTGCATCATTGCATTTGCAAGATAGTTCATCAATAACACAACAGCTGGTCCTGATGACCTCGTAACGGTGGATTACCAAATAAGGACGCACATGACCTGGTCATCGCCGTCCCAATTTTTTAGTGAATCACTTCTGCGCCTGACCATGGAATATTCTGTTTTTTTTTTTAAACAAATTTTACGAATGCTTTTATTGTTTTTAGTTGCTGGGTGCAGCCTGCGTTGGTATCATAGGACATTACTACATGAGACAATCCTATGCCACTAGTTCAGAATTATTTTATTTCTTGATGACCGTCACCTTTTTGATCGGCACATTTTGTCTTTTGACGGCGTGTCTAGTTTCGTTGTCGACGGCGACGTTGATATCTAAAACTATTTACGTAAGTATAATGAATATTTAATTTAAAAACCTCTCCAATTATGAATGAACGACTTACTCCAAAAATGGAGTCTATCCTGGTCCTCGGTGGCAAAAGATATCAGTACTGATCCCCAATAGCAAAAGTGGAGGACACGCAAGTGAAAATGCGGCAAGGTTGTGTTTTCGCCGATGCTTCTCAATATATACCCGTAGCTGACGTTCAATGAAGCAGCACAAGGTTGTGTCCATGCGATAGGAGTCAACAATAGATCAACAAAACTCGTTCCGCGAACGACTCGGCTACTGTACTGTCGAGTATCGAGGAATTACAGAACTTTATGAACGAAACGTGTCTGAGATATTTGATGAAAGAGATTGTTAGATCCTTGGTCTCTAAAATTACGCGACGTGCAGCTTGTAGCAAATAATGTGACGTTACCGAAGAATGTTGAAGATTCAATGGAGGCAACGCGTCAAGAAAGAAACCGTACTTCAACTTTTTCACAAGAAAGGGAGTTTCTGGACAACGTTTAACGCCGTACAATTGAATTCGTCTAAAGCATAGGTTCCCAAAGTGGGTCACCTGGACCCCCGGGGGGCCTTGGAAGAAGCTGGGGGGGTAATTCTGGCCCTGGGGGGAGTAGGGGAGCCCTGGAAAGCAAAAAGGAGGCCACGAGGTGCTAATATTTATACCCTTATAGAATTTAAAAAATCCGTTTTTACACGATGTGCGTACAAGTATATTCCTTTGAATAATAGCATGTCAGTTGCCACTGATGGTGCTCCAGCTATGGTGGAGTGCTATCGTGGCGTTATTTCTTTATTGAAAAAGTCGATTCCAAATATATTAGCAGTGCATTGTGTGATTCATCGACAACATTTAGTTGCAAAAAATCTCGGCGATCGCCCGCATCTTTCATTGCATACGTATTTACAGCAGTTAATAAAATCAGGAACCACGCACTCTATGACAGATTATTGGGACATTATTAATTAATCTCAAGTACTACGTGTAATCCAAAAATTACCACGAATGTGTTAACCCTTTATAGGGCAAAGGCTAAAATTGGTTAATATATTAACCAGTCGCTTTAAAGTCTATATTTCCATGAGCGCCCATAGAAATGTCAATCTTAGTAACGTAATATGTTGTCGAAAAAGTTATTTGGTTAATTTGTTCCTAATCCGCCTAAGTAGGCAATGGTGTAGGGTAGTTCAGGTTTGCTCTCACTCTGATACGGCTCGAGAAAACACAGAACGCCCTAGCGCCATAATTCGTGTTCCGACGTTTGTTCCGACACTTCACAGAAGTTTCAGCTGGCGTCTTCATCTAGGTCAAGTTTTATCAGGTTAGGATTGAAGGCGCCGTGCCCAATGATTAATTTATTCTATTCGTCGCGACACGTTGAGGAAGAATTTATGCCCAATACGGTCGGTTGCTTCAGTGTCCCATTTCCGCTGCCATGCCTCAAGGGTTGCAACCATGGCCCGTATCCGCAAGAGAATTTTATCCGAATCTTCATCATATGTGGAAGCAGGGAGAGCTCACCACGGCAATATTGCTTCGGAAGCCTAACCATACTCCAGATCTAGCATAAGCTCGCCTGCTAAGACTGGAAGAACCGCCGTGGATGATGTGCGATATGATAATAGATGAGAAAGATGACAGTAGATGAGAAAATCTCTGACCAGACAATAGTTTGAATTAGAATTTTCGGCTATGTGCGCCCATAAAAATTGCTAGGTAATAAATTCTTATTGCTTTATAACCAAGGTACCAACTTGAGCCTGCTATTCTGCTGAAGCATCCTAGTTCATGCTTGGCTCTGTCTATTACATAATTCATATGCATTAGCATTCCTAGTTTCCTATCAAGGATTACTCCTAGGTATTTGCCGCTGGGCACATTTTAAATATTTGGCTCCCGGAAGCTGAGGCATGGAGATCTTCGGAGCAAACCCTTGATAAGGACGCCTGTGTTCTTATAGCTAGCGATTTTGAGTCTGTTCCGGCGCTGGGATTTAATGCTTTCTAGGATAGACCTGGAAGAATCTTCGATCCCATTACGCGTGTTACTTCCAACCAGCACTTCAAACAGGATGTTCCATAGTAAGAGGTCCAGTACTAAGCCCTGATGGCATCCCATCGTTTTCAGCGGACATACTAGCTTATCTCCATCGTTTAACAGCATCGTTCTTTCGCTGAAGTAGCTGACAATTTAGTACAAACTAATGAAGTCCGAAAAGACATTGAATTTCGACTAAAATAAGTGCAAAAGACGAATCAGAACTATACTAAACTGTTGAACGACCATGGTTGTACGGATATCACGTTAAAACTAAGGTTAAATCGTCTCAAGAAAAAGCTTTCTGGAGAGCCAAAACAGAAAAAGATCGGCGTTTTCGATTGAATCCTAAGTTCGACGCACTTTTTTCGATTTCAGCGCCATTTTTTTTTTGAGTTCATGATTTCAATAAGAAGTACTATTTGGAAGTTCTACGCCATTTGGATCAAGCAATCCGAAGACACAGCCTGGAACTGTAGTGAAAATACTTACCGTTATGATGCATCAGCCTCCGTATTCGCCGGGCATGGTCCTCTGCGACTTCTTTCTATTCCCAAAGATTAAAATCAACAGTGAAACAACTAAAATTCTGCGAATTGTTTAATCAAACCTCATACATTCTTTACAATAAATGTTTAAACTTATCTAATCCATGTTCTTTCATATTTTAGGAAGTAGTCTATCATATGGTTGCTTGCATACTATATTTATCAGCGTCGTTAGCCCTTTTAACCGAAATAAATAAACGTAGCAGACAATATTACTATGAAGCTTATCTGGCTGCTTCGGTTAGTTTAAATTAGCTGTTATCAATAAATACATATATTATTATTATTCCCACTTTTTTTTATTTATTTTTAGATTATTGGACTAATCGTTGCCGCATTATATTTGTTCAGTACAATTTTGGCAGTGAGAACTTATAGAGGAATATAAGTCAAGGGTCCAGTGCATTCTTGCGTGAAATGAATAATCATTATTCCTAAAGATTACATTTAATTTCGGCATCCAAAAGCAATCCTTAGTTACCTTCCTCTCTATAAAAATGTATTGAGGAAAATATATAAAAAAAACTACTTAAAAATAGAAATCTTAGTTGAAAGAGAAAAAGGAACCCCATCCCTAGGTATACAAGATAATTCAAACCAAGTATTTAATGAATTTCTTCATCGTGTCTAGTTCTTTAACAATAGAAACTACTAATATATTATGTATTATAAATTTAAATTATTATCCTCTTCCATTATTACTATAATTGTATTCTTGTCTTGTATTTTAATTTTAGTACATGAAAATAACAATTATTATTATTATTAGTTATACTTAAAAACATGCATGCATTAAATATTTATCTGAAAATATGTTCTAGGTATAGTAAAACTTAATTAGATTATTTTAGGTAGATGAATGTGTCGTCATTTGGTATATTAATTATTTTTTTTAGAAAGTGCCATAGAAAGATTAATATTTTATATTTTGTGAAATAAACTGTATTCAATGTGCCTCTTGCGAATAACCACCGTCTATATTTTATATATTCTATTTTATTTTATACACAATTTTTACATTTTATATTGAAATATACGTGTACAAACAATTAAGGTTTATTTTTATTATTTATTGTTAATAGTTCTCTATTTTTAAATAATAATATAGCATGTATACAGTAAAACCTCCGACAACTCTCCCTGCTATTCCGCGGTTTTCTATAACGAGTTCGACAGTCCCTCCTATACCGCTCTCTTCTAGAACGTCAATTTTCAAGGTCAAATTACATATTTCGTATGTAATGCAATGCCATGCGAATTATAGCTCAATGCACTTTAGTTGACAACAAGATATAATAACGAACAAACTAACAATTGCTCTTGGTTTCCTTTAGTTTCTATAACGTGTTCCAGATTTCTTCGTTATAGAAGGGCTGACCGTATAGACGAAAAATATCGTATATTCACGTTTAAGTATGCAGGATCCTTGTGTATATTTATTTATAATTAAAAAAGATGAAAGTTGCCTCTAATTATAACATATCTCCCAATGTATATGAATTTAAACTATTTCTAATGATTCGTAGAATAAACTTTAAACCAGAAAAGGCCCTTTCAACACTAACTTGCGTTGCTGACGCTCCTAAAACCACCATTAAAATTTTGTATAAATATATATAATATATATCTTGGTGTATGATTAACCTAGCCGTGCCGATGGGATCTATTTGGGGCCCTAAGTTTTTTATTTTTCTCGAATAACTCTTTGCATTCATCAAAAAAAAGTCTAAAGAATAAAAGCTTCTATACCCACGGACGTGATGTTTTTCTCGCTCGCATCCGGTTAAATGTGCCAAGTGCGAGTGAAACGTACTAGTAAACAAGACGGTCGCGATATTCGGCGGCGTGTCCTCATTCTGCGGCGGGACATTGTTGATTGTGCGTGTCATTTAAGCGTCATATGATCGATTTACGAATCGAATCGAATCGATTCGAAATTCGATTTACGAATCGAATCGAAGCGTCATGATCGATTTACTTGGCAAAGCACTTCTTCAAGCTATTGGTTGGCGCAATACATAACCCCTTGTACTGTGCGAGTTGTCCTTATGGGCGCCACCTCACTACCATCGAACCCGTTCACGTGTGCTTTTTCTTCCGCCAAAGGCGAGGACAGGCTCACTCAGAAACTCTCCGGTAGCCAGAGCTATTACTTTGCTCAACCATTTGGCCGAATATGTGGATATATTCGATGTCAAATATAGCCGTTTTGTTGATATCCTATATGAAATATTATAATCTTCAATTTATTGTAATATAGGTTTGTAATATATATTTTCGTTATGTAATATATACATTTGTTATGTAATATATTTTCTCATGTATTATTATGTGTTATGCGTGATTGGGCGAACTGGGTCATTCTGTAATGCCAATCACGCATTGTCTTTAAATAAATAAAAATAAAATATTAAATAGTAGATCCGTCATGGCGGCTCGAAACCAACGGCTCAAGCCGATGGGGTCTATTTTCTATGAAATTAATGTATGAAAATAGACTGCCAAACATGTCAAGTCAAGATATTGATTAATTCTTCGACAATACCTTGAAATTTGTTTTAAAAATGGATTTGTTTAAAAATAAAAATAGTTACTCATAATATGCTTTAATTTGGTCGATAATTTGGATATTTTTACTAATCGTAAGTGATGTGCGAATTCGACGATGTACCTCCGTGACTGAGGCAGGCTCCCGCCTCGACGCATGTGGTGTTTTTTCTCGTTTCCATGCTGATGGGGGTCTATTTGGGGCCCCAACTTTTTTAACTTTCTTTTATTATAAATCCTGCATCGTGCATGTACAAATGCGAGTGAAATTACGTATGACAAGCAGGGAGCTTGCCTCAGTGGTAGAAAAATTCAAAATTAGATAAGTATTTTGAATTTTCTACTAATATATATTATTTTTATTCATGGAACAATCCTTTTTTCGTAAATCTCAAGGTATTGTCGAAGAATTTATCAATTCTTGACATGAAATTTTTGGGGTCTATTTTCATACTAAATAGACCCCATCGGACATCAGCGTTGGTTTCTATTCGTCGTGACGGATCGGTTTAAATAATCCGTATAACCCCCATAAATAGTCAGTTAAACAAAAATAAATGCGACAATTGGATTCAATTGGTAAAAAATAATTATTTAGATACATCTATCTTTCGAAATGTCAATGTTTTTCGTACGATTTAAAAATACTTAATGACATCGCAGCTTTGAAACAATACCAATAGATGGAGCTACATAGATGATATATTCAAAATAAAAGCTTAGAAATGAACTTTAACGCGTTAATTACTAATAATTAGTTATATTAAAATCCAAAATCATTAAAACAAAGGTCGGAAACGTTATTTAATAATATTTTTTTTAAATGAATTACCTAGCTGAATCTTCGATAGGTACCTCCACCACTGTCTATTTTTAAAAGGTGAACGTTCCTCCAAATTTAGATGATCCCACTATGAAAATGTAAGCAGACTCCTGTGGAGCTCGAACTTGCGTAGTTGTGAGCAGAAATAATTATTAACATCCTTCCGGTGCGAATTGTCATGGTGATGTCAACTCATTTAGTGTTCCTCTGTCATAAAAGACGGGCTGTTTAATTCTGTGGTACGATACTTAATTTAAAATATTGTTTAAATAATAAAATAACATTAATGTAATTATTTTAAAGTAATTATGAAATACTTCCCCCCCTCATTTAATATTAAAGACATAATGCTAACATTATCATATATGGCAACACTGTAAATTTGAATGAAAAATGTGTACACCTGATTCTCTTTTTGTATAATAATAAATAATATAATGAAAATACTTATTTATGGCAAGAATGTGTTGCCCAAAGATGTTAAATCTATAAATACAAATGCTTTGTATTTTAATACCATCTTTGAAGCTTTGAAGGATCAATTAAAAATTAATAACTAAGAAATGGCAACGTGTACGTTTAATAAATTTGTTTAATAACAAACAAATATTGAAGATACTCTCGAAGATGTCTCTCCGTTGAATATCTTCGGAGATGATGTTTTGTCGTAAAATTTAATCCAGTTGTCTTATTGTCAATTACTCATATTTAATGCGAATTCTCTCCCGTTTTTAACGATTGTCGTGGTATTAATGGAACTTATCCCTCATCCGAGTAGAGAATCTAGTGTGTATATAATATTTATTAATTAAAACTAAGACGGCTCGGGTCCCAGCGGTATGGACAGGAAAGGGGAGCCCTCACCTCACGTGTGATACTCAGGTTCCTTTGGCCTCGACTACCATGCGAGAGTTTGGTAAGGTCCATGCCCTCAGCGCGTGAGAGCCTTGTGACTGGCAAATGATGATGAATTAAAACTAATATATATATATATAATATTACAGATCGTTTCCGTATACGTACGGATGAAGTATCTAAACGATATATAACTACAAACTAATATCTAAAAATGTCTCACGGCAACCAAGGAATACGATGCTGCTGCTGCACGTGTTGTAGTTGTCTCGATTTAAACTATTTACGCTCTCGACACGGCCTCACGAAGATAACCGAAGGGGTATGCCTCAATTAATATGCAATTGAATTATATAAATGACATGTCATGATTAAAATGTTTCAGCTATTGGGTGCATTATGTCAAAGCTTATTAGTAGAGTTCGGTCTCTCGGAAGCGTCGACGATAGGTCCAGCCTTCCACGGTATATTGACTACGGCTTCGGCATGTGTTCTTACGACCGGTATTCTGATAGCATGCTACGTCATCTCTCCGAAGAGTCAAAACCTAATCAAACAATCGATATTCGTAAGATATAAACGTTGATTTATAAAGTATGATTCTGTCGACGCTAACGTTTAATTGATTTCAGGAGTTTTTTTTTAACGTCATGGCTTGTTTGTTGTATTTGAGTGCGGCTTCCTGTCTTGCGGCATCCGTTCAAATTTATATGTATCCGAAGTACGCTTTAATCAGAATGTATTCGGCGTATCCGGCAATGACTGCCGTTTATGTAAGTAATTATATATATATATATTTTGTTTGAAATGAATGCGTTTTCAATGACGTTCAATAATTTCAGTACATCGGAGGCATTTTGGGAGTAATACACGGCGTCGATGCGTATCTAGCTTACGGATATTATAAAGGGAAGAGATGATAACGCTCGATATACATATTATATACTCGAAATCTAATTAATTATTTTTTATTTAAACATTTGTTGTATTTAAAATAAGCACATTTTTTGAAATTTTATGTTCTGTGATATATTTACAATTATAACATTATTACATACTCGCTTTGTTTAGAGATTATAACGTTTTTTAATTTATAAATAATGATTGTTATTAATTATTAATCAATGAAACAGCATTTTCCTATTGGATTCAGTACTTTCATAATTTTATAATAAATTCAGGAGATCAAGAAATATTAATTGCATTCATATGCGTTTCCCGGTATCGTTTATTCCATCATTTAATGGATCATACCGTGTCCTTGAGACTATGATTGTCAGGATCGACATAATTTATCCAGTTCTGTTGTCTTCCATTTGCACCAACTATCCGAGTAACTACAAAGAACGTTTTAATATTGTTCAAAATCACCATCATTAATGTTTCAACAGTTAATCCTGTCTCTGATCTTCTGTTTTGGCTGTCGTTTGGGGTACTGGGGTTGTGGCTGGGATTGGGCATACTCATTTGGATAGGAATGTGTTCGACACTTCCTGAAGAAATTCTTAACATATCATGAGTACAGGGTTGACTGGGGTATGAAGCTTTGAAAAAAGAAGGTAGATCAGGCGCGTAGATATCTCTAGGCAAAGGATGCAAGGCATCGGGGCCCTCGGTATTTAAAGGCTCTCAGGGCCCTCGGCATTAAACGATATTTCAGGCGAGGTTAACAAGATTTCTTAAAAGTAAAAGAATGTTTGGAAGTAATACTAATATCCTTTCAAGAACAAGGGTCAACATGTTATTATATAATATATTGAATTGGGATCGGGGCCCTCGGTAATTTTAAGGCCCTCGGTTTTGACACTTTTGCCACGAGCAAAAATATCGAAACTAAGTCAATTATCAACCTTCATTTTAGGGTTTTCCTTCTCTAAAAAAAATCCATGATTTTATCCACTGTTTTTTGGGTTCAGTTTAAGTCCAAACACAGCAAAGTGCCCATTTTTTCAAAATATTTTTTTAATTATACTAATTGTTAGCCTTACTTTTGGTTATACAAATCATTTTTTTTATAATTATGGATAAAATGAGAAACCCGAAACCAACAAACAACATTTTAGACATTGCATGCTATTTTTGTACGATCATAGCTTCACCCCAACCGAGGCCGCAAAAGCTATTAATAAAGTTTATTGACGAATCTCCTCAGAAAGCAGATGTTAATTTTGGTTTCGTTGAATTGAGAAATAGGAATTTACAGAATGGCCCTCAACGAAAACGACACTCAAAATACGCTAAAATCCACTATTGAAGCATATCCCAACCAAACTGTGAGCAAATATCCCAAAAAACATCTAAATCCGTTAGAAAACGCATCGGTAAAGTCAACAGGATGGACATTTGGGTGCAGTACTGCGCCTGTGTGCAGAACTTCAATTAGCGCCCCCTGTACTTCAGGTGTCCTTGAAAAGACGAACTATGGGCAATCTCATATATTGTTATATATTATTTAATCTGGACGTTTTATTTACATTATTATTTTATATTTTATTTTTTTCGCTCTTGGCGCCCATAACTATCTGTGCGCCGCACAATCTGGCCATATATACGGCGCGCCCGTTTGGGTACCGCACTATTTGCCCCCTGACAGCAAAGTACTAGCGACATCACGTACAGACCGTTCCGTCAAGACAGATAAATCAGTGGTTCTTAACCTGTGTTCAATCTAACCCCAGGGATTCGGCGGAGGTCAAAACACACTTGACTTATTGTACGATATTATGAAAAATGATACGGCGTATGATATAAGGGTTCGGTGACGCGCATATGAAACTGGTAGGGTTCAGTACTTCCGAAAAGGCTAAGAACCACTGCATTAGGTTATATAAATTGTGATGGGAAACGAAATATACATAACTTATTTTATTTTTTATTTATTAACCTCCCTTTTAATTGTTGTTTTCAACAAAATCCCCTGCCAAACAAAGAGCATTGGCTTTTATTTCGCTCGGCAATGTATTACAGTGAAACCCCGTTTTGACGTGACATATTTAAATAAATTCGCGATGTTTCAGAAATGAATATTAGAAAGCAGAAATCGTTTGTTTCTATTTATAGAGAAGTGTGCAGGCGCCGCTGGCCGACGACGGGATCTATTTTTTATGAAATTAATGTATGAAAACAGACCCCAAAAATTACAGGTCAAAATTTGATAAATTCTTCGACAATACCTAGACATTCAAAAAAGATGATTATTCTATGAATAAAAATAGTTATTCGTGATATATATTAGTAATTAACTAATTAACCAATTAATACGACGCGATGGTGACTCGTGATTTCTCCACTTGCACAACACGATATTTTTCTCGCTCCCACTTGCACATCCGCGAGGTTTTTACTCGCTCATATCCAGTAAGGAGCGATAAAAAACATCGAACCCATGCCATTGTAATACAATATGGTTATTTCTATTTATTTCGCAATTTCGGACAATAAAGGTAAATTATTTATATTTATTCTTTACACTTTTTTAGACAAACACAAAAAGTTTGGGACATTATTCGAGAAAAATGTAAAACTTGGGGTCCCAAATATACACCATCAGAAATGGTTTGTCAGATCGTAGTCCAGCAATATGCCAGTCAACGGTCTATTAATTCTAGATAAGGCCTTTCACAATAAGTTTAGATCAAAGGATTTACTGCATTTTTTTTTACTCGGAATCTACGTTTTCCCTCTAATTACGTATTTTTTTATAACAGGGGTTCACTGGATATACTTACGAAATATATAATTTGACCTTGAAAATACTAGCATTTTGTAGAAAACATCGATTAAAGGAAGCGTAACAGGATGGCTGACTTTACAATGAAGAAATGTATAAATATTAAATTTTCAAAAAAAAAAATTTTATACGATATTTAATATGTGAGTTACCATCTAACAGTCAAAAGATAAATTAATCTCACGCGCGGGTAGGTTTTTTTTAATAGTATAGTTGCCTTATATTTATCACGCGTAAGCGCGTGAACGGACTGAACCCCGGAGTTCGCTAGCCCCCGAAAACGCGTGCACAGACTGTAATGTGTTAAATGTTATGTCATATCAGTGAAATAAAATAGGATTTTTTTAATTTTGGTCGATAGCTAGGTGAATGGTGAATGATAGTAGGGATGTGATCACTAAAGGGGACGGAATCTAGGGCAGTTTCTTTATTCTAATTAATGAGAACCCCTCCAAAATGTATTTTTGACAATAGAAGGGCACATTTTTTAAATAGATAATTTGTTTTTTGCCAAAAAGACATAGTCTTTAACATTTAGAATTATCGAAATAATCCTAATACCCTCCAACGAAATTTATCCCTCGATTGGCCAACCCCTCTCCCTCCGTATCCGACAAGGGTTTAAATTTATCTCCAGTAAAGCCGGGTAATAAAGCTAGTCATGCAATAAAAATATTCCGATGAGGAAGTAGAACAAAGTAGAAGGGTTAGCCAATATTATTGTACAATTTGCTAAACCAGCTTCTATTTTGGCAAATGATGGTAAGGTACTCACAAGACTTGATTGAGATTAAGGAATAAAATTGGAAGAGCTGGATAAAGTCGAATAACGACCAAAATAATATTGACATGACTACAGAACTTGCCGAGATTACTCGCTGAAAAATTGCATGAGTCATTAATGGATTTATGTAGAAAGAAAATACATCAGAATCAGGGCTGTGGGCTGCTTTAAGGCAATGAGGCGGCCGCCTCAGGCGGCACCGTTAGAGGGGCGGCATTAGCCGAAAGAAAGAAAAGAAAAAAGAGACCCTGTCTATAATAATTCTAATATTGTCTAGAGTCGCAACCGACCGTATATATGTATTTTTTAATGCCGATACAATGGAGATAACGTCACAAAAATAAATTGATTTAGAAAACGTAATAATCAACTTTAAAAATATATATATTTGTATAAATTTTATAAATTATATAACAATTGACAAAATTATTTATTTAAAATTCTTTTTTATTACTCTCGGGATGTTCGGTTGATACGGTGTAGAAATGAGCATCATATAATTTTTTAAATCTACGTCTGACAACGTTTTACAATTATAATTTAATAAATTCAGGCTTGAAAATCCTTTTTCGCAAACGTCGGACGATCCGAAGAGGGACCGCATTTTGTAAGCACACTGTCTTATATTGGGATACTTTGAAAAGCTAACTTCTTTCCACAGATTGCCATCTCTATTATCGATGTGTTTCAATCTTTCATCTTTCATAAATAGATCTAATTCTCTTATAGTATCCAATTGATTTGTAAATGCACAAAGTCTCATTGCCGTAGATAGTTCGTCAAAATCGTGATTCAAAAACGGACGTTGTAGAAAGTTAACGGTTGGACTCGTCCATGTGAGACTTTCGTGACGACGAATAAACTCAGTTCTGAACAGATTGAGATGGTCTATGTGTTTTTGAGGCTGATACATTTCGCTCGATTCGTTAATTATTTTGCACAGTGACGGATATTCGTTATAGCAATTTAATTTTAATTGTGTCGCCCATAATTCTAAATTTGATGCAAATTTGTCAATCTCGTTCTTCATTTTTGTGATAGAGTTCTCGTTTTTTATCGCATCGACCAGATCATTTATGTGTATCGTTAAGTCCGTCAAAAACGCCAAATCCAACAACCAATTGCGATCGTTGACTTCCACGTACGATTCAGTAACATCGTCCGAACCAAAATACTCTCTTATCTCAGGTAATAATGCAAAAAATCCTCTGAGAATATTTCCTCTCATAAGTAACCATCTCACGTTCGTTTGAAAACAACGTCTTCCCTCCAATTCCAATTCGTTAAATAAACTCTTATAAATATCTTCTCGTTGAAATCCTATCCCTTTCAACGAGTTTAATATTATCATAACAACGTCTAATATATTTGAATAATTATTTAATAGAACATTTCCGCAGCGGTTTTCAAAATGTACCGACACCGAGTGATAATGTATAAAATTGGGAAAATCCTTATCGCTATTGCACAACGAAATGAAACTAGCGTCATCTCCAGACATAGACGAACAATCATCCGTCATAATTCCCGTCAGTTTTGACATGTGAATATTTTCATCGATGATTAATTTCTTGAGCCGTTGAAATATATCACCGCCGCTTATTAATTCGTTCATGTTGAAATAGGCGAGAAGCGACACTCTCGTCGAACAGTCTGCAAAAATCATTTTAACATATATTAACAGTTGATCCGAATATGTAAAATTTGAAGGTTCGTCTAAGAGCAACGAAAAATTTATACATCTGTCTATGTCGTTTTTCAATTGCGACATAATTTCATCGGAGAGTAAATGAAAATTTTGTACCATTGCGTTGGTACTGAGCGGAATACTTTCAAATATGGACGACGATGTGTTGTCGTCGTACAAATTATTTGCATATATTTTAATACAGTCTCGAATTAATTCACTATCGGTAAAAGGTCTCTTGGCACTGGCTAATATACAAGCGGTCCGTAATGATACGCCTATGAGTCTGGAGTTTACGTCCAACGACGATATGGCGGTGATCAGTTTTCGCCTTCGGATACCACTACGGTATGGATATCCCTCTATGAAAGCTTCGTGAACAGAATCGTGATGCGTTTGGAGCTTTTCAAGATCAGGTTTATTTATGAGCGTGAAACATAGTAAACACACAGCTCCACCTCTGACATCTGTGAAGAAAAACCGTTCTTCCCACTCTTTCAAGAATTTATAAGGTTCAGAACTTTCTTCCGGTTCCATCTTTGAATACATATATGATAAAGTGTTACTATTTATCTCGAATCACAGACAGTAATGTAGCGGAACAGAGCGATGACAGCGATCGGCGGGATAAGTCAAATATGAACGACGCAATGTTGCCACTATCAAAAAATAATAATGAAATTTTTGTACGAAAAAATTCTCATGAATAAAAATAAATAAAATATGCTAGTGTATATATGATTTAGTGTTTATTTAAACCAAGAATATTTAAGTTTATTTAATTATTATAATAATTAAGACTTTGACTAGATTTCCCCTTTGCATGTGTATTTTTGTAAAATAATACCTACAAGTAAAATTTATAAAATGGTTTTAATAATGCACGCGCCTTGGGTCTTCAAAATTCAGGGAACCTCGAAATTCAGCTCTCAAAATAAAAAAAATATTTTTCTTAATAATAATTTAGCAGTATTACATACGGTGGCACGTCGAGAATATCCGGCGCCTGTGTGCAGAACATTAATTGGAGCTTCTATACCCCTCCATCTACAATAAAAAAATATTTTATGAAAAAGAATTAGGGATTTTTTATCGAAATTTATTCGATTTTAATAATGTTTAGTGAATTAATAGTAAATACTTTTCAATGTATCTCTTCTTAGCGCCTCTTCCGGTGGCTGTGTGTACCACACAATCTTGCCATATGGACGGTGCGCCCCTGATTCCATATATTAAATTGACAAATGAATAGCACCAACTATGAAACGTTTACCCTAGCTGTTATATTTCGAACCAAATGCTATTATGACTGTTCCGCAAACCATGATGTAGATTTCCATTGATATTTTTTCTACAAGGTCAATATAGTTTTTATTACTTTCAGGTAGTTACTTAATATAATATTTATATTAAATATTTTGAAATAATACCAATACACTTCTAAGAACAAGGGTCTTTAATAATAACTCGTATCGGGGTTCTCGACATTTAGGGGAGCCCCATTTAAGGGAATTCAGGGGCCCCACGAGGGCCTCCCGCGGGGGGCTCTTGAATTTTAATGGCCAATGGACATTATACCTAACTATAATGTTAATGCAGAGAATTTTTAAAAACAGTTAAAGGTCTTCTTGAGAATTGCATAATAGAGAATAATGGGATCGTAATCTTTTAAACAACTCAGAAATGTGGGTAGTTAAATATCTACTTTGGATCAAATATAGTGTTGCCTTATTTAATTTTTACCATTATTTAATTAAGCATTAATTCAGTTATACGATTTTATAACTTTGCCGTGGTTGGAAAACTGAATCCAAAAAAACAGTAAGGAAAAACATGGATTTCTTTTAGGACAACATATTTTACAATATAAATACACAAAATATACAAACGTAAAAATAATAAAACATGATGGTACTAATAAAATCCTGCAATAATCAGTGGTGGTAAAAAAAAGTAATAACGCCAGCTATGGCATGTTTTTCAGGTGGCAACCCTAACGGTCATATTTCAAACAAAGGCAAAACGATGCAAGGCAATCAGGGGCCTCGGCATACAGTTCTTATGGGGTCTTCGGTCCTCAGGGGGCCCTTGAATTTTACTAAAAATATTAATTATTTGTAACATCTAGATTGTTAATATCGATCTTCAACAAACTAATGAGAAAGATGATAGGAAGCAATAAATTAAAAAAGTTTAATTTTGTATTTTTACATAAATTGATATGAAATTAATTATGTATCCAAAACATTGCAAATGGAACAAAAAAATAATGCACATTATAGGGTTTATGGGGGTGTAAAAATATTTTATGTGGGAAGGGGCCTCAAAATTCAATTGCGCATGGGGCCTCTCAAGTAATAATAATAAATTAACAAGATAATGATTCAAAACTATATCAAACATGAAACAATGTAATTATTTTTAACCAATATTACGATTAAATCTGTGTAATTCTACATTTACAATTGCAATATAATTAAAAATTAAATTGAATCGTGTTATTTGATGTTTAATAATATTCTTCTAGATAACAATGTATCATCGGACATGTGTTCTACACGTGTAGTTTGGGATATTAACGTAAATAAATACGTCATTAGATTCATTGAAAAAATGATGCGCACATACCGGTTGTAGTATCGTATTACAGTATTGCGCATGTTTAAAATTTATTTACATATTAAATTAATCGTCACGCTTTTGGCAAATTTTCGCATCGTCGTGAAAGGGTTATA
>JAGXCT010034342.1:11826-25413 GCA_022495035.1 Philopotamus ludificatus
ATGTGCGCATGTGAACAAACTAAAAATAGCCCAAGGTCATTTAGAATACGTGAATAGAAAATATTTGATGTAATGATTTTGTTCAATTTAGAAAATACAATTAAAAAACCTAACCTTAAACTGTGTGTGTCCCTAGTCTTCAATATTGCGAGTTTCTATAGCTTGGCCCTTAACTTCACACTATAGCAAGGTTTTCTATAATTTTTAAAATACAGTAGAACCCGATTTTATACTATTTGCGTATAATATATACAGTGCCGTTTCAATTCAGTTAATTAAATACCCGCTTTTGTGTCATTATTACCCGAAATTTAAGTATTAAATATTTAAAATTTTAATAAAATCTGTGGTAATGTGAAAATTGATGGCCTTAAAAGCTAAGCAGGAAGTAACGCTTTAACCTAGCTATGCCAATAGACTATTAAGGATCCTAGGTTTACTAATATAAATCCTACATGTCACAAACATCTTGTATTTGTCTAAAAAAGTCTAAAAAATAAATATTATAAAAAATCATTGTCCTTTATTGTTTGCCATTGCGAAAAAAATAATAAAAATAACAATATTCGCTGTTGTTGTCACGCACGCGATGTTTATTCTCGCTCGCTTCCGGTACGATGTGCCAAGTGCGAGTGAAACGTACTGCCAGAGCTTAGTTTGCGACGAGATATCGCCGCATACATAACTATATTTATTCTTAGGATAATCCATTATTTTTTAAAAAAATCAGGATATTGATCAACAATTAATCAATGACTTAAAATGGTTGGGATATCTGAGAGTCACCTTGGAACGATTAATGTTGTGGTATATTTTTCTTTAATAAAATATTTTTCTAATGCATTTTAGATATATTCAAATGTATAAACACGTATTTATCTATCAACAGCAATTTTTGTGTATGTTGTATTTTTATTTAAGAATTAAATTTATGAGATCAAAAACATTTTGAAATATCACTTAAAATTAAGGTTTATATCTTGAAAAGAGTTTTTTAACCTATTTTAAATGTTAAATCTTCACGTAGTTCCCTCCTCCTGACAAAGCGACATATTTAAGACGCCGTCGTCAAAGGATTACGTCAAAATCTATTCACATAGTTTTTAAATCCTTTATTATGTTTAATAAATAAGTTTTGACCATAGTGGATTTTTTATCGATAATTATTTCCTGCGTCCATTCAACCCTAATCCGATCACTTATCGTTATTATGAATCTGGAGCATTTCCCTCAACATTTGAGGATATTTATATGATGTTTTACTATTCATTACACACACACACACATTCTGCAAATTATGATAATTATTCAAACAACATTTCCTGCAACGCAAAATTTCATACAGAGAAATATAAAAGCGTGTAATGATGTACAGAGAGGCAGCGGGCGCCCGAAACCGCCCCTGGCCACGGATTTATGTAATCCAGTATTACAACGTTTCTCACCGCAAGGGTTAATATTTTATAATTAAATTCTATAACAGTTTCAGTTTTCACAAAGCGTTACCCCGTGTCAGCGATTCCCAAACATTTTCGCCAAATACATACACGCAGTAAAACACACGGCAGTTAATATTCATACGGCGATACATGTCCCGGAGTAGCGGTGGGGGCAATGTCGGAGGGCGGGGGGAATAATTATTGTTCTCGCCAATGTTGGAAGGGGCAACGAGGATTACCGTAAAAAGAGGTGGCAGAGCCGGATGGCGACGGTGGGTAGAGGAGGGCGGATGCCGGGGGTCCATAGATGGGAAACCACACCATTGTTTTCCTTCGGCATTTACATGAATAGTTCTAGAATGTGTTTCTCCATTATTTCTCCGCATTTTTCCTCAAGGTGATACCGATTTATTAGGAAAATCTAACTTAATTTCTTTTTGTACAATTTACAGCTTTCAATTATTCATCGAGTTCGTGAGCTAAACGAAGGACGATTGAATGCCGAAAGCGTGTAAAAATAATTACTTTCATTGCAAATGCTTCAGCGCCCAATGAATATTCAGCCATCACGCTCGATTTCCACAATATTTCAGCATTTTTTTAGTTTCATTTTAAATGTATAACGATAAACCATTCTTAAACTAAAAAAAAGAATTACTCAGACATATAATTCTTTGGTTTTTATTTATCAGAATGATGTAAAATATTATATTTATGTCTAATATTGTAACATAAAATATTGGTTAAAGATTCTAACCCAGATTCCGCATCTAATACGCATAATTCACTTGTTTACAAGACGCCGGTTTATAAAATAGTCAATTTTAGTTGGGCCGACTATCAGATCGGGCCGGGAATGGGATCCCCGCCGAAGTCTCCCGAAATGTAAATTTTGCGTTTGGGAGCGGCAGATAACGGACGGGACGCGCCGCCATCCGAGTGCTTAACCGTCGAGATAAAAATCGCTCCCGATTCCCGGAAAATTGCGTGTGTAGCGAGCTCTGCCGATGCGTATCTCGGCCACCAGAGGCACTCCCGGATCCATTCCCGGTACGCGACAATGCCGTTAATGAAAGATTTCCATGTCGGCCGGATTCGGGATTAGGCCATGCACGAAACAAGACGGTCTCAGAAGTCGTCGTATCTGGAACAAGCTTTGTGTCGGGCCTACTTTTGGGAATTTTGCAAGGATATAGCCTGTATTCAAATTTATTCAATATGTTTTAATGGAGGTATCTAATTCAATCTGGGAAAACGCGTTGGTGGATTTGTTCAAAATATACATGCACGCCAAACTAGAATATTTTCGAGTTTGGAATACAAGAATAGAATGAGATTTTAGATGATTAAACCATTTGTAAATTCGTGTTCGCTATTCGAAAAAAAATCCATTATTGTGCATACAATTTTTGGGTTTTAAGGTTTTGGGACGCTCCATATTACAAACAAAATATTATTTTTTAAATTAACATATACAAATAATCAATTTTTAATCAATCCCACTATCTAATCCAAAAATGGCATAATCTTGCTCTGCATCTCTTTAGTGAACTATGGTCTCTTGGGAGATTTAAGTCTGATTTTTAGTTAAAAACGGCATTAACTTGTTTTTATTGCTTTTTTGTGCATATTTATTTCTAATATTAAGAGCAGCGAACGAAAATGTCGCAGTTTAGATAAAAAGAATACTATAGCAATAAAACATGTATTTATTATTTAATAATCTATAACATAATCTCCATTTATTAACATTTAAAATATTGTTCAAGTCCCTACTTTATTTTTGACACAAGAAATGTTGCAATGGTCTAAATATATGATGAATAGGTTGGGTTGTGAATTTTTTTTCAACCAAGAGTGAGTTTAGCTATTCGTATTGAAAAAAAAACCTTTTATTCTGTATATTGAGGTTCGTTTAGTTTATTTAATTCGTTTAAAAGATCGATTTAACTGCAATAAATCTCATCGGTTATGATTTAACCATATGGGAGCAGTTCGTAAAAGGTAAAATCGTAAAATTCGTAAAATCCTTTACAATCTCATCACATCGACAAAAGGGCCTTACGGTTCTTGAGTGGTGTTACCTCTTTGTTGTGGAGTAAATTACCCACTTTTCTTCCCCAGTTACCAGAGTTGCACAAGCCTACCCTCACAGGCTTGTTCTCATCGCTCAGGTCATGTAGTATTAAAACTACCTGTTGATGGATTTTTCATTTTTTTTTAGATATTCATACACGCTTGAACAAGAGTATCCGAGAGCGTCTGCTATTTATTGTATTGATTTTGTTGAGTTTGCTTCGACTTCACATCTTATAACGTCATCACACACGAATTCTTTCTTTGAGGCTTGTTTTTAAAGTTAGTTTCATTGTTATTCGTAATAAGTGAGCCAAGTTGTGTGAATTTTTGGATGTACTCGTATCTGTACTCTTCAACTCTCAGGGGTGGAAGGATTCGTCCTTGGTATATGGACATGTATATTGTCTTCAACTGACTTATTGATCCTTAGTCCCATCCCAATTGCCGCTTTTATTATACGCTGGCATGCATCCACAATGCAAAAATAACTAAGGAAAAAATACTGTCGTTCTCATCAGACACACATTTCACAATATTAACATATGCAGCTTTACATTCTTGCATTTCTAAAATAATTAATTGAGATAAAATCAATTAGAGAATTGCTTACTCCCTCCTAAAGTGAACTCTTCCTTCTCCGGCGAAAATCCGACCGAATCTCCGACGACAAGAAGAAAAAAAAACTATAATAAAAAAATGTTAGGGAAAAGTATGTATCACTAATGCTTAGAACAGAATCACCACATGCACTTATTCAACCGACGGTAACTTGAGTTGAAAATTAGTTAGCTACCCGATTAGAGAGTTAGAGGATGTTAAATGGTTAATTATTTAATATTAGCAGAACAATAAATTGTTATCCATATAATACTCTTATACGAGCACGCGGTAGGAGTTCTTGAATCAAGTATAGTTGGCAAAACAAACACGTGTTTCAGTACGTGGTCATAGAGAATCAGTTTAGCCAAGTTTAAACATCAGTATTAGGGAATTATATCTTATGCTTTATAAGCTTTCATTATTTTTAAGAAAAAAAACACTTTATAGAATACACACAATATTTCATTTATAAAAACATATTTTTATAAACATATATTGCCACAAATTAATTGCTATTTTGCAATATTAGTTGAACGAGGTGCAGCTTATGATTTTAAAAACAGGTGGGGCATGATTAGGTTGAAGTGCCCCCCTTTTTTTAATATAAAGAAAAAACCTTTATATTTTATTTTAATATAATGAGGTAATACCATGAAATAATATTATTATTATTATAACTATTTATTTGAACTCTTGCCAATCGAGTAGATCATATAAACCAACGGGGCATATACAGGTCTGCCCCAAAGAGAGCTTTACGCAGCAAACGAATAGCGATCTTTTGTATACGGTAATATGAACTTGTCTCTTCACCTTTACCACCTAGCCAAATAAAGTTCGTAGAAACCTGCCCCGAACAGACTTATGCAACAAACAAAAAGTGACCTTCTGTATACGGTAATACGGAACTTTTCTCTTTACCAAAAACAACAATCGTTTGCGACAAAGCTAGCGACTACGTGACCAGGGCGGATACAAGAATGACCAAACTCATACGAAAACACTGTTTTGTTTGCATATTTCAGCTAATTATTATGTTTTTTTTATGAGAAATATGTGGACTGTTTTCAAGGACGAACAGCCCCTGAGTTTAAGCATTGAATATAGAATTAGGATATTATTTTAAAAAATATAACAAATAAGTATGAAAATGATTATTTATTATGAAATAATAGAGCATAATATTTTTTTTTTTATTAACTATCAATTATCATTAAAAACAATTATGAATGTATCATTTCCTGTAATAATGAACAATACATATTTATATAGATTTAATTTTGATAAATTATTTTGTTTTCGATATAATCACAATGAGCGGATATTTTTATCTAAAAAAATACGAATGCAATTTTAGATCATATAAAAAAAAAATACATTTATATATATATAAATTGAATATAAGCTGAAATTTCATTACGTCTCTATGATATCATATTGGAGCGTTAAAGCAAACATGTCAAAGGAATTCCTTGTTATCCTTTCATTTATTTTGTGTGGATTTGCTCATCCAAACAAGTATAGAATATCCGATGCGGAAAACTGTAAATTACCCGATTGTTTTTGTTTGACATCAGAAATTCCCGGTGGATTATCCAGAGAAGAAACTCCTCAGGTAAAAAAAATAAAACTAAAACACTCTATTATTGCATAAAAATATATAATCCCTATTTTTTTCAGTTTATTTTACCAACATTCGATGGACCAAACACCATAAATAATATTGATTTCTATAGACAAACACTATACGGCAAAACTAATCCAAATACTTGTCCAATATCAGCCACATTTTTCATCAATCACGAATATAATGATTATTTATTGACGTACGAATTATCAGCGAATGGCTTTGAAATATCATCAAAATCAATCACAAACTCCAGGAATTTATCGCATTGGCAAGAAAATGATGTGTTATCAAAGGAATATGCTGATCATCGATTGATGATTGAAAAATTTGCAAATATACCAACAAAACAAATAAAAGGTACATATTTTTACAACGATTGATCATATATAAATATATGTATTATTTTATTATCATTTTATAGGGATTAAATCAATAGATTATTTATTGGATAAGGATCGTGTATTAGATATGATGCACAAAAATGGATTTTTATATGACATTTCGAATAAATATTACGGTAGACGGTTATGGCCATTTACAGATGATTGCTCTTTGATTAACAATCATTATCCCAATACATGGACAATTCCGAATATTCATTGGAATAATGATGCTGAGGATAGTACATGTGTATCATTAGATGCTTGTGTTAATATGTAAGTATTTTTATTATCTGTATGTATATGAATATATTAAAAATATATGTATTTTATTAGAGAGGATAGTCCATTCGAGTGGATGAAACGGGAGTTTCATAAAACATATGACAATGAAAAAACACCATTAAGTATTCCATTAAATGCAGCTTGGTTTATGACTGATCATAAAAATTATGAAGCTTATGAAAAATTCATGAATTACATCAATAGTTTATCTGATGTTTTCATAGTGAGTGTATAATTTAAAAATATGATTTAATAATGCATGATAAATATATGCTATATTTTTAGATAAATCATTCGCAATTAATTAAATGGATAAAAAATCCAAGGAGTATCAAAGAAATGGTATCTGATGCAAATTGTGAAGAATCGATTGAATCAAATTGTGAAGCAAAATCGTGTCTCCTTTGCAATTATAATGTAAATATATTTATTAAAAATTTACGCCTTGATTTACACAGATATTTTTATTATTATTAAATTTTACAGGTGCAGCGTTATCTTACGTTTTGCGGTAACACATGTCCAAATTCGTATCCATGGTTGAACAATATTTTTGGCGATGATATATATCACTGTTGATACGTATTCGTTTTAATAAAATTTTTATTAAATTTCCTGCGTTTTAATTAAATTTTGTACGTTCGCATTTCGTTGTAATCTCACCGTGTAATCTTATGTATAGAAATTGTATAATGTCAAAATTTTGGGGGAGTGCCTGGCGTACTTTCAATCCTAATTGAAATGTGAGGGGAGACCCCCAAAACGTTCAGATCTCTATTGAAAGTTTTGATACATACATTGAGTGTTAATGTAGTAGCTTTGTCGGAGTTGAGGCACATCATCGTCTCAGGTATTAATGTCTAATCATATTATCGGAGTTTGTAGCTGGAAATGGCGGTGATTGGAAATACGATTGAGGATTTCGCCAAATTGACTAAATTTCCAATGTGCAAAATACAAAAACGTATATGAACATAGCCTTCATTTTAAATAAATATTAATCTAGTTAAATATATACTATGAAAGTTATATTAACCCTTTCAGTGCGGCGGGTCTAAACACGATTCTGCATCTCAGTGCGGCGCCGTTTTGGACCAAATTATTTTTTTGGCGAGGTAAATGTATTCATCGTTTACCGCTATATTAGACCATTTTCCTATACGAGATTTATGCAAACATGTTGATTAGGATATGTTCTTCCATCTCAACTAAAAAAATAAACTCGATTCGCGTTATTTTCGTAATAAATAAACTGAACAAAAATATCAATTGGTCAAACAGATTAAGGAGAAAAATGGGAATGCGAATCAAAAATCAAAAAATGCGAATTGTAATTTCTTTATACCACAGCATCCGTACACGTATTCGTAGAACATAATGTATGTGGAAACCCTTAACAACCCTGAGCTGAGATACGTCACCGGATACTACTGCGGAGATTCGAATTCGAGGACACCACGCTACGATTTTGAATTCGCTACTATTCATATTTACATATTACATGGTTCCTATAAATTTCTATAAGCCGTATATTTATTGGATAGCTGTGTTTATTATTTTCGATTTTTGAAACAGACCATCATTTAACTCGGTTTAGTTTACATGTAACGACAAGTTAAAGTTTTAAAGAATCTCGCGCATGTACGACATGCGGCCGCACCCTGGACACGATTTTTATGCGCATGTACGTCATGCGCCCCGCACTGAAAGGGTTAATATGGCATTTTAAATAATGTATCCTATGCCATGTGTTTATATAATATTAGATTGCACATTTTTTTTGTTCATTTTAGTCCAAACACGGCAAAGTGCATGATTTTTTAAGATATTTTCTTTTTAGCTATAATTTTCATTATGCAAATCATATTTTTATAATTAAGGATAAAATAGGATAATAAAAAAGGAGTGTCATCCGAAAACAACTTTAGAGATTATATGGCATTTATATTATCTCTGACTTTTAACGTCACCACAGCCACAAAAGCTATTGATAAAGTTTATGGACGAGTATCGATAGAAAGCATGTGTCAATTTTGATTTTGTTAAATCAAAACGCTTAATAGGAATCTACCTGATGCTGCTTAATCCGGAGAACCATCAAAATTAGATAAATACTTAATAAAATCCACTATTGAAGCAGATCCTTGCCACTCAGATTGTACCGGAAGACAAAAAATAATCACTTATGACAACGTGAAAGGAATGAAACAATAACTGATCAAAAATCAAGCACTTATTCTGAACTGAAGGCTAGATTTATACAGTTTGGGAATGTTCTTTTGTACATTTGGTGGGATATTTGGGGAATCATCTATTACAAATTTTTTAAACTAGCAGAAATAAATTTTAGCAGTTGTTTATTGTTAAGACAAACGTCCAATTTGCTTCATTAGAAAGGAATTTAATCTCCAACATGACAACAAACATCCTTATAAAGCGAAAATAATAGATGAAAAAATACTGCAAAATAAACTGGAAAGTCATTTGTTAGCATTAGGTAAACCTTAGAATATTTTCATTTATGTCTTTATTTATTAAGAGAAAACAAGTAGAGATGATTTAAGAAATCGTCATGAAACTCATTTTGAACCTAAACCACCTAATGTTTTCCCGAATGGAATTTAAAAGATTAACTAATAAAAAGGATAAAAGTCAAATATAAAAAATGAGGCTATTTTGAATTAACTTGTACGAGTATTTTTTTTTCCTAAATGAAATATTGAATTTCTTTCCAAACAACCCAATGTATAATATGTACTGTAATTTTATTAAGATTTGTAATTTTCAATATTTAAAATGAAATTTTATTGTAAATAAAAACAATCCACCAATCCCTCGATTTACGCGGTAGATACGTTCCAAGAAACAAACGCGTAAATCAGACTTCAAGCTCATACAAAAATGATAGATAGGTTCCAGAAAATAAAAATATGCGTAAATTGAGATTTCGAGTTCATATAAAGTAAGGGGATAGGTCCGAAAAAACCGCGTAAAACGAGGCATAAAAAAATACAATTTTATTAAGAAATAGATTTAATAAATCGACATTTAAATTTTATAACATCTCTAACGTATGAGTTATATTTAGAACTGATCAGGGATCCAGAGGTACAAATTCTAACAGTTATTTCGTTTTTTTTTTAATTGTACGAACAGTAGATTCATTCATGGCAAGTTTTTGCAAGAGATGCAAACTTATAACAATATTTGACGCCTACCTACAATAGAGGGCTGCAGTACATCTGTCGTTGAAGTGGGAGTAATCTGATGCAATATATGCATTTGAGTGACACTTGCCACAAAATATGTTTGATTTATTAAAAAAAATATTGTTTTTTCTGACCGCGTAAAAGTGAAACCGCGTAAATCGAAGGATTGTATAGCCAAAAGTGAATTGATTCCAATCATGATTATTAAATTTTAGTGCATTGTTATTTATAAAGAATAATACAAAAAAATAACCTACAGTTGATTAGATTTGATTTATTTTTTAAGTATAAACATGCTTTTATAAGCTTTTAATAACATTTAAAGTATTGACGCTTAATTTAAACAGATATTTTAGAGATATTAACTTTATTATTATTTTAGGTTTTTATCAGCACTTTAAATATTAACGATTTTGGAACGAAATCAGTGATTTTATTTTTAAAATAACTTGATATTTTGAGGCATGTTGATTAAATAAAAATATTTCTAAAAAAAAAACAATTCGAAATACCCAATAGATAAGATTATGCAATTTTAACATAGCCGTGACGATGGGGTCTATTTGGTACCCACCCTCAAGCTTTTGATTTTTCTCGAATAACACTTTTAATATAAATCCTTCATGTCATACAAAGTTTGTATTTGTATAAAAATTTTAAAGAATAAGTATTATAAATAATCATCCACATTTATTATCCGCAATTGCGAAAAAAACGACAATATTAGTGGTCAATTGCCACGGGCGTGATGTATTTTTCACTAGCATCCGTAACGAAGTACCAAGTGCGAGTAAAATGTATACTATCGTGACACTTTTACTTAATTGACAAGTACCGCGAGAATTTGCCGGTCGATTTACCGGCGGCGTGTCCTCAGTCTGCGGCGGAACATCGCCGGGTGTGCATGTTATATACGCGTCATATTAATTTTCAAACGTTAAGATAATGATGAAGAACTTGAAATGCTTGGGGTCTATTTTCCAATATAAATATATCCAATTCGAACGGCGTGGTTGTTTTCGGGATGCCATGACGTAATCGAATATTCTCTTAATATCAAAATATCATAATTGTTTTATTATTACTTTATTTACTTAAAGGAAAATGCAATGGCATTCCTATCATTGTTTTAATCTTAATCTGAAGTTTTGTCATTACAACCATTTATCTGAGTTTGAGGTCATTGTAACTACGAAGACACAATTATTCTACAATCTATCCAGTGTTTTTCAATCTATTTTATATCACGACATAATTAGGGACTGTTCATTTCATCGTCAAAGATGCATAGATAAGTCTCTCGATATCATGGTGACTTCCTCGGGGTACATCGGCCACCATCGAACGGCAGATAATGCAGAACGAAGCATTCCCGAAATCCACACCGACTGCGAGTAACCGTAACCGATTGGTGCGGTTCCCGATTAATGAGCGGGAAGAGGCGGCGAACGTGACACCGCGGGCTCCGGCGGGCGTCGCGTGCAGCCGCCACGGCGTCGAGCGGGCAGGGGCGCTCAACCGCCGGCGTCGAGAATTATTAAAACGGCGGAGTGCTTTGCCGGGTTCGCGCCCTGCACTGACAACCCGCTGACGAGCCGAGGGGAAGCGGTCTCCTGTTTTATTATTCGGCAGCCTCACATTTGACACGTTCGCATTTCGCTTTGGTGTCGGACGCAGTTCGCGCCGCTTGTCAATTAACTTATAAATGGAACGTGGGAAGGCGTTTGGGGAGATGGGAGGGGGTCGCCAATGTCAAAGTCGAGGGATAATAGAAATGTTCCCGGCGCGCGGATTAATAGTTGGCGCTTTGACGTGGCTCTGTGATCGGGCGATTGGTTTCGCACCACAATGTAATAAAGCCACGGATCGAATGTGACCACATGCCGAAAAAGCCAAAATCATATGGTTAGAAACACATAGTATTCATGGATCTGGCGTGAATAAAAAACTAGGTGTGAATAGGAAATAGTGGACGTCAATATTCTATAAAAAATAACATTCATACAATTTAAAAAATAACCATCATTTATCCATTATCCAGGAAAAATGTATGAATACATTTTTTTACAATAGTATACCCTTCAAATATTATTTTGACATATATTTAACATATTCCTTATATCCAAGTCTAGCGATAATAGGAAAATGGGTCCGTCATAAAAGCATTTGCTCAGTTGAATGCTATATTCTTGATTCATCAACCATACATTTTCAACTACAATTATTTAACATACCTGCATTATAAATAATTAAAATGTATATTGTTACAACAGTATTATAAATAACAATAAAATATAGCTGAGGTTGTCCTGGAGGGCCTGCTCTACTGTGATTCTAAATGTAGACTACCTCTGACGAGCCATTGTGACAATCATCGAATCTAAATACTCCTTGGAAATACAGGCGACTTACACCTAAGAAGGCAAGGGAGTTAAGGCATGTTAAGAGAGAAAAATCTGGCTCTGACCTGGCCGGCGTAAGTCACAAAAGTCCTTTAAGCAGGGATGAAGGAAACAAGGTCCTGGTGACAGACGGGGCCAGGGGACCGCCTCACTACATTGAGCTTAGTCTCTCGTTCATAAGAAATTTCCGGACATTCCCAATTGATGATTTTTCATTGGAGTCACAAAACTCGCAAACCGGGTCATCCTTGAGGCCTAGACGATGAAGATTGGCGTTAAAAGGAGCCATGTCCCGTGACAAACTGGGACACGTAATGGTAAAGAAAAAACCAATGCCGCTTAACTCGAGCTAGTACATTGGGAAAGAACCGGAAACCAGTTCTTCTCGTACTCTCAGCAGACCAACGTGATTGCCATATCTTTTACGCGAGTTTAAGTTGCATGCTGATGCAGTTTAACATTAAAAATGACAGTGAAGCCATTAAATTATATTTTTTTCTACAAATGATGATATATTAGATGTCAGGAAATGCCAACGTTGGTTTAAAAATATTAATTCTAAAAACATTGATTTGAAAAATGAACCTGGAAGAGGACGGAGGAGTCGAGCGAATGATGTAGCTTTATAAATTTAAATCTGAGCAAAGCCAATGATGAGTATCAAAAAATTATCTATCACTAAAAAATGATAAGGAAAATTAAAGACAAGGTATTTGTGTCTATAACAATTTTTTCGAATGCAACACGACGGAACGTCTCAACATCTGCAGATTATTACAAAAAAAAGATCAATACTGACCGTTTCTTCAAGAAACTTCTTCATGTGGTTGAATTAACGCGACTAAAAATTAACGACCTTCGTTAGGACACTTTATTGCATCCAGCATACTCCATAGGTTCCGGTTGATAGAACATTTTTTAAAAGACAAAAAAAATTAGAACAGCAAACTAGGTAAAATCGGCCCTTTCCAATATTTTTTTAAAAACTAAGGGAATTTAATTAAAAAAATCGATTTTATCAAAAATAATATTGGAAGTTACTTTTTATAAATATATTTTAAAAGGCTGTTAAAAATTAGAGATTAGGATTCATCTATAAAATACGACAATGATTTTCTTTACATCTTATATTAATATTTAGGTAAGCCTATACGTATTTCAAAGTTCAAAACATTTTTTTGTAAAAATCTTTTTGGTTTCGACTATAAAAATTAAAGAAGACAATGTTTCAATTCTTTTTCTGCTCGATTTTCATTAAACATACCTTGAAAATTCTATCGAACATGGATTTTATTGGTATTTAAAGTCATTTTACTGTACTATTAGGAAAAATTAAAATTATTGGCTAAATAGATAATTAGCGGAAAACGGATAAAATATAAAAAAAATGCTGGATATAATAGACACAGATATTTTAGATGGTATTCACCCCCTCACAACTTGACCACACTCCAAGCGGTTGAGTCCCTTTCTCCGTAACTTTTTTTTTACATTCCCGAAGACAAATGAATTCTAAAAGTTTCCTGAAACTAAAATGTCCTAAAATTAAAAAAACATTTTTTT
>JAGXCT010034343.1:0-46539 GCA_022495035.1 Philopotamus ludificatus
TTCATTTAAAACAGCATTTTTTCAAATGAATTTAAAAAAACGTATACAAAATATATATTTTTAGCGATTAATCCGTATAATCGTGTAATTGCATCAGAAATAGTACTAATGTGTTTTATAAAAATAATACTTTTATAAAATTTTGTAATCTCAGTTCAAATAATTAAAAACAATATTCGTAGAGCGATCATAGTTTAATAAATAAACATATTTAGATGATGCAATAATTAAAAATTAACATATGTGTCGAGATTTTTGTGCCACACTGCAAACAGCCGGTAAAGGTGCGGGTATGGAATCATCGCACTAATTTCACAGCGATAACAAACCTTTCATTAGATACATTTTCTATGAAAAATCCGCGATAAAAAATGAAAGTCGCGAAAATAAGGAATGTATTTGTGTTGTATGATATTTGTATACAGCAAAATTTGTAATAATTGAATTTATTGAAATGGTTAATAACATCTGGATTATCAGTTTATGCGCATTCTGTACCCCTGAATGTTTTGACCGAGCATTACGATGAAAGCTCAGTGTACCTCTGACGTAAACCGCACATGCGCTACGCACGTAAACGTACGCATGCGCATGACCGACCAGCACGTATCGTGTCGAAAAAAAATATACGCGCAGGGTTGCCAGAAGTAAAAATACAGAAACGCGTTGTACTACGAGCGTGGGAGAAAACGAAAGTCCATGTCGGTGTCATACACAAAAAACCAGTTTAGTATGGCACGGGCACAACGACTCCATATCGCTCACATGTTATAAAATACCACGGCAAGACCATAAATGGCCTATCGTAATAACATAAAATGCAGATAAATTAGCTATTGTCCCCCATAAAATCAGTATATGCATATAGATCGTGTTGAGTGAAGAAAGTCAAATATTAAGACTGCCGAGTGCAAAAAACTCGTTTTGGATCCAGTTGAACGGGAAAAAAAATATCCCGAGGTGGGACCAGACTGGATTCGAACGCAGACAAAAAAAATCAATAATATAAGTACACATGTAGAAAAATAAATAAAAACGAAGGTATGGAATTCTAATGGACCCCGTGTCTTCTAGGGGCAGTCAACCGTGATACATGACAATCCGTTGGGATCCATTGTTGAGGCGCATAATATGTTTGCCGGTGCACGCCTGTCCCAGATACAGCGAATGAATGCAAAAGGTGTGTGACGTATCCAAGACTTTGTTTTAATCATTCTAGGAATAGTAATACGTATAATCATTATAAAATAACTAGGGCATATAACCGTTGAAAAACAACTCTATAATTAGAGAATAATAATAGTTTTTAACAATAATTTTAATGGACGAGGATGCAGAAATACGTAGATGTTAAATCTAATTTCATAGCAGCAGTGTTGCCAACTTAAATCGATATTACAACATTAACATTGATTTTTTTAAAGTATTAATATTAGGTGTAGTAAAAAGTCATGTCGTATTTTCAAAGGGTAATTTTAGAATCAGTTGTTTTTAGTCCTTTGACGAGTCAGGACGTGTTATTTTATTGTGTGCTTGTGGAGACACGATTTTTTTTTGTATTGAACAATGGACGAATTTTTTCCTTCAGAAGTCCATTTGCGAAGATGCATACTCTTCCAGTTTCACTCCAAGAAAAACGCAACTATCACTACAAGAAATATTTGCGACATTTATGGAGACGTATTAGATGTCAAAAAATGTCTAGAAAATTCTGTCCCTGTACAGTAAATAAAGCCGCCATAAAATCTTAAATTGACAAAAAACCCAATTTTTTTAAGTGTCAGAAAAAAATGGGAATGATTCGAAAAGAGGGAATTTTTGGAGAAAATCTTCCTCCTCCACGATAATGCGCAATCCCATGTCGCAGATTTTGTCCCTGAAAAAAATGGATGACTTGGGTTTTAGGCTTTACTGCATCTTGCTTACTCGCCAGACTTAGCTCCTTCAGACTACCATTTGTTTCGTTCGATGATACACTTTTTTAAAAATAAATCATTCCAAACAGAAATTGATGTCAAATCAGCCATTTATAATTTTTTAATTCCAAGTCAGCAGAATTTTTCAAGAAAGGTATTTTAGATTTGGAAAATATATGGCAGAAAGTTATACAATGTAATAGTAATTATTTTTTGTAAACTTTTTAAGACTTTTACTACACCTAATACATTGTTATGTATCTTTTCAATATCGGTATCTTCGAATCCAGCTGACAATGCTTAAAATAATGCTCAAATACCATTTTATATAATAGTAAAAAATCGCTGAGCACACCAAATTACTTGAAATAAAGTAAGTATTCTATATGGCTATCAATGCCAATGGAAAATTGTATCAACACAGTAAAAATCGCTGGTATGATTCAATAATTTCCCTTTTATTATGTATTTAATTATAAATCCTTCAATATCTTTGAAAATCAGATTCCATCTTGAACGAAAAGCCATTCCCTCAGTTTACGCGGTAAATATGTTCCATGAAAAAATCGCTCAAAAGACATGGAGCTCACATAGAATCTAGGGATATGTTCCAAAAAAAGTGTAAAAAAACATGACATTTTTTTTTTAATTTTAGAATTATAATTACTTACATTAACCTCCGTCAAAATACCGTGAAACATGTGAATAATGTAAAAAAAATATCCTCTAAAAGTTGAGATGATTTATTGATTGGATTTTTTAGAGTATTTAGTAGTAAAAACACATGGTGATGATGAATATCATGAGTGACTCAGTATGTTATCAAAACGCATATTTCAAATAAAATATTGTTTTATATCATGTATCTTTCTGTTTCTGGAGTTGAAGAATTATAAAATAATTCCATCATCATTAATGTCGTCACCCAAGACTTTTGGTTAGCCGTTTTCCAATGTACAGTGCTATGGTCCTTGTCTATTCCCTTGAATTTTTTCGACTAAAAAACTCAGAAATCCATTATCGGATGCACTGGTGCAAAATAATATCGTAATCAGATTAGCAGATTTTCTAAATTTAGATAAATAAATCCTGCAAGGCATTTTCTTCGTGTAGAATTCAGTTTCATCATATTTTGAAAAAAAAATCGCATCAGCAGATGAAATTTTGCATTTTTTTGAGATTATGAAGAGACTGCCCTATGCTCGCGAAAACAATGAGTTTTCTTTCAGACGTTTTTGGCGTTCGTATCTCAAGATGATTGTGTATTTGTACTTATTGTGTTAGTATAGATAGGAATCCTTTTTTCCATATACAGTGGAACCTCTCTTAACGAGCACCTCCCATAACGAGTAATTCGCATAACGAGCAAAAAAAAAGTGAAAAAACTGCTCCCTTAATGAGCGACATTTCGCATAACAAGTGACGCAGAAAAGGGAAGTCACAAACGTATGACGCACTTGTGTGTGTTGGGTCGTATTTCACAGCAAGATGTTATGAAGGAAAGTTTGGAGGAAGAGGAAGTAGCAGAGAAACAATTTTCTGACGCAATAAGAGAAATGCTGAAAGCATGGGAAACTATTTCATCGTACATTGAGAAGCATCATCCTAATAAGGAGGTGGCTATGCGTGCTACAAACATATTCAATGATAACGCTGTGTCACATTTTCACCAAATTTTAAAGAGTCGGCTAAAACAAATGTCTCTAGACAGCTTTCTAGTAAAAAATAATTAATTATTTGTCATAAATTAATAAATAATAAGCTAGTTTCGATTTTTAAAAATGTTTTTATCCAGGTTGTTACGATCTTTAACAATTTATAAGCATGTAATTTTATTTGAATAAACGTTAAAAAAAATATTTCGCATGGAAGGCATTATCGTGTTTTATATTGATTTATATGAGAAAATTAGTTTCGCTTAACGAGTGTTTTACGTAACGAGCAAGATTCTGGAACGAATTATGCTCGTTATGAGAGGTTCCACTGTATTCAATTGTTAGGTGAATAAAAAATAATATTTTTATTACCTTAAAACCGCGGAAAACAACCCGCGTAAATCAATAATTCATTATATTTTGATCATTTATTTATGCAATAAATTAGAAAATCTTATCTGCAGATGTGGTGTTCTTCTAGTCATGATTTTTTACACCAAAGTCAAACATTATCAGATATCAACAATTATCTAAAAAAATGTTACGATAAAATAAGCATTTTTTTCTATAAATAAACTTAAATTGTGTTTCGTGTCAAATTTTAGTTACTCGTGTTCTTGTCTATATGGTAAATTTTCATATACCGTTTTACTCGGTACATATGTATTTATCACATTGAAAGTTGACAGCATAAAATAATATTAAGATATGTTATATTAATTAATTTTCAGAGTAATGTAAAAATTTAACTTATTTTAAATAAGGTATAAATTCAATGTAGTCATTAATATACAGTCGGTAAACTTTACAGACACAGTAATTACTTTAAAAATTGGACCTCGAGATAAATTTTGTTAAATAAATACGGCTATTTAAACGTATTGAGTATTTCAAATTATAATTGAATTTTTATCGAAAATAATTTTTTTAATCAATTGTGGCATTGATAACACGTCTAAAAATATAATCATAATCCTTGATTAATCACTATTATTAGTATTATTATTATTGATGAAACTTAATATAGAATATAGATATTTTTATATGGATTGATAAAATTATGCTTTAGATTTTTTCTAGATCATATTACCAAGAAATTCGACACGTATTTATTGTTATTAAAGTATTTTGCATCTTATAATCGAATGCAGATAAACTTTTAATTAAATAATAAGAAAATATATATGTATATAGAAAACTTACGATGATTATTTAATATTTGTGTTGATATATTTTTTACTGTGAAAAAGAAATTATGTCGATTCGACCTTCTGAAAATTATGCGGTTTGCGTGACATTATGCCCTACTGTAACATAAAAACCAGACAAACAATCCATAAAATTAAATTTTAATAATGTCTTTGGAATGTTGTCTAAATTTATGGAGTCATAAAAAATCAATATACTTTTTTAATTGTATTACTATTAAAATATATATGTATATATATTGTTACATATGTGAATAGAGATGAAAAAGTCAACTTTATGGAGCAAAAAAATATCTGAGCTCTGAACAAAACGACCCCGCTTTTCAATGGACCTTTCTTTTCTATCATGAAAAAATATCTTCCCGAATGAAAAACTACGTATTCAAAGAGGAGCGCAAAAAACTTATATTATGTGAATTTTTAATATTAAAATCTAAAGTGATAACGCTTCGAAGGGGGATAAAAAAGGTTTTAATTTGGCGAAGGTGGTTAATGGCAATTTCTAACATAATTAAACAGCAAGGGGCTCTGTGAAATACGATGAGCCTATATAGCTATTGATTGGACTCTGCAATAATGAATCGGTCTACATGGCCATGAAACCAAATACTATTTTCGGTAAAGCATTTTTTTTATAATTAAAATAAATTGCTAAAAGAACAGCCAAACCATGTTGCCAAATTTATTAACTATTGTACACAATAATATTCTTAATTATTATCATTTAATTATCAATTATTTTACTGAAATGATACGATTTACTCTAACTACAAATCCAATTTATAATTAATTACTTAAAATAAATATTTAATTAAATTGATAATAAATACTTAGAGGATTATTATTATAAGTGCATTATCAGTTGTTATTATGATGAAATAAAAATGTTATTCTACAGAAAATACCACTGATATCATCTAATCTAGTTTTCGTTTATTCATTATGGATATTAAATTATTTTTTCATCTCATCGAATAATATCGAACAGTATATATGTATTCCCTTAAGATGTAATTAATTAATTAGGCCCAAAATATTTTTATACATACATTCGACGTGAGCATATACATCAATATAATTAATATGTAAAAGTTGGCCATTAATATAAGAGAATTATAAAAAAAATAAGTGTTACCGGTGAAGTTTATACGAAAGTTCACCTCCATGTGAAAATTTGATTAGAGACGGCTTTAAAAAAGAACATTTGTAAGATGCGTTCTTACCAGAAGGTGTTTGGCTTTATATATAATATTTATCATCAATTAGAAATGCATTATTTATTCAATTTATTAGTCTCACCTAGTAGGATGCTTTTAAATTATTTATAAAAAATTATTCAATAGCGATTAAAATCGTTTCGTTTAAAATCATGGGGTCAATAACGGGGTCATTCAATATCCAAATATTATCAATGACCTGTATGACATTTTTATTTATGTGGACTAAATTCATATAAATTATAGATACAAATCCCTTAATTGAAATTAAATATGAGAAAATTCAAAAACCATGCTAATCCTTGACCAAAGAACAACGATAGACCCAGTTCTCCCGTAACGCTTCCATTTAATCGTCGTTTTGTCAACTAACGAGGATTGGTCTTTATTTCACTCGGCAAAGTATTATTTGTTTACAAAATATGTAATTTGACCTTAAAAATATTGTCATTTTGTAGAAAATATTGATTTAGAGAAATCGTTATGGGAGGTTTGACTGTGTCGTTGTTAACAGCCAAACAGTTAAATATCGAAATATTAGTATTCCACTAACACATCTTATAAAATCCCAAAGAATCAATGTAGAGGGACAAAAGGATTTTAAACTTAATTTATATTTTCCTGATTGTATAGATTTTTAATCTAAACACTATAAAATATTCCTAGTTATCTATGGTATGAATAACCTTGGGATTTTTTCCTAAGAGGTTTATCGACCAATTTTTACTAGAATTAGATTAATTTTTACATTGATCTAACACGTATCTACCATTCAAAAGGTAATCGATTCTATAACATTTTAGACATCAAATAAGGTCTTATTTAGCATCTAACACTAAGTCGTTAATTCGGTCGATGGATCAAGAACTATTATCAAACTTTAAGGCATATTATCTTCGTCGCACATATCAACACCTAATTGATAAAACAGACGGTAAAAATAAAGAATTAAGTATGCAATTTTGGAAAAAATATAATATCCCGGAGGCCATAGGTAATATCGACTTCGCTTGGCAAAAAGTAAACGATAAATCTCAAATGGGAAGAAACTATAACTGAATTTATACAAAGATTCCTAACTACAAGAGCATATTGTTAGCCAAATGTTCAACCTAGTTTAAACAGCAGGACCAGAAGATGTAGAATAGCAGTATATTGATAATTTACTGAAGGCCTTACAATTGACATTCTTCAAGAACTGCAGAGCAAGAATTTGAAACCAGTGATTATTGATTTGAGACGGAGTTACGTCTCATTTAGCCATCTGTTGTTAGGAACGCATTCTCAGCGCTAAATTAGACTTTACCTTTAACTTTCCAATAGCACCAAGATAGGAATCAAGCTATAATTACCGCCCTATAGAGGACTAGGCACTCATACAAAATTTGGGGCTAGATTTTATTAATTGTATTAGGTGTAGTAAAAAGCCTTGTCGTATTTTCCATGGGTAGTTTTATAATCGGTTGATTTTAGTCTTTTGATGAGTCAAGACGTGTTATTTTATTGTGTGCTTTTTGAGACAGGTATAAAAAAAATGAAATTGAATCTTATTGAAAAAATACGACAAGACTTTTTACTACACCTAATATTTTGTAAATTGATCGAAATCAATGCATTAAACAGTTTTACATTTAAATATTTTAAATAAATTGTTATATTTTTAGTTGATTAACCTATTCCACTCCGTGGGCCAGATATATTGACCCAAAAGATTTTTTAACGAAATAATTGAACCAATTTTTCTTCCTATTTATTTTTAAAAAAATATGTTTTTTATAGAATAGGATATCATATCAAACTCTATAAAATGTTTCTTATTTATTTTACCAATGAAAATCTTTTTTTATATATTCGTAAAATACAATTAACCACTTCATGAGCGTTGACGCGAATACGCGTCAAGCAGAAGCGATCCAATTTCCGCGCTCACGCGTATTCGTGTGAAGCCAGATGCGCGCTTAGATAAATCATACTTTTATTATTATATCTTCATGTCAATTATGACAGGATAACTCTCTAGCTTATTATATTTTACGATTTTACATCAATACGATTTTTTTGGGTTAAAGGTGCAAAAAATGAACCGAAAAGGGTTAAATAAAATATAAAAATATATTTATGTTTTTAATATATGCTTCAAATTAAAAGCAAAAAAAATATACATTTGGAACGTTTTGACAAAAATAATTCGCGCATGAAGTGGTTAATGAGAACGTAGATTCGACCAAAAATATCCAGTGTAAAGGTTAACGCAAGCATATTAAATGTTGTTGTCAAGCAAAGGGCATTGACCTATATTTCATGCGGAAATGTTTTGGATATTTATTAAAAATGTTATTTGAGCCTGAAAGTTTAGTGTTTCGTAAAAAAGAGCGATCCAAAAGAACCTACTTTAGGAAGGATTGCCGCACACGCCGCTCTATAGCAGGGAGCGCTATAGTTTGCTTAACATTCATGTTTTACTAAATTTTTAATCGAGCTAAAATATTAGAACTAGATTTTGTTCAAAGAAATATCAAGAAATAAAGATTTTTATAATACTTTTGATAAACATTGTAAGATGTATCATCATCATCATCATTTGCCAGTCACAAGGCGCTCACTCGTTGAGGACATGGACCTTACCAAACTCTCGCATGGTAGTCGAGGCCAAAGGAACCCGAGTCTCACACGTGACGTGAGGGCTCCCCTTTCGTGTCATACCGCGGGGACCCGAGCCGTCTTGGTATGCGGTTTTTTGTAAAGAGTTTCCCCTCTCTTGGCCATTGCTGACATTGGACGTACATCCTCTACCATGTTGGTATATAAATAGATATATATGTAATTTATTACAGTGCAATTTAACATCACACATTAGTTATTGTAAATATCACATTCCAAGATTGCATCGTCATGTGCTAAAATTACAATTGTAGACGTGGCACGTAAAAGCAAAGAAATAATACTGTTTCACTATAACGCTGTATAAACGATGCCTATGGACATAATGAATAAAACAATGATGTGTAAATTTTAATTATTCAACAGAATATAGAGACTGTCGACAAGATAATCAATCATCTGAATATCAAAGAACCTGGCATGAAATATACAAAGTGCACGTTGTTTCGCATATAATACACGTGCAAAAGAGACGAGCGGTCAAAATACAAGTTTCTAGTTCACGACCCAACTACCAACAAAGCGAACAGGAAGTCACGTTCCTTGCGGAACTAAATTTCTGGAATAGGAAGCAGTTATCCAAACACGAACCCATGGGACACGCGCTCAAAACATTTCTCGGTCATCATCAGCCATCAGTCATCGGAATAATGAGCATGTCGTGACTCCATACCTAATGATTGGCATGATGCACTCACATCGCCATCATAGATAACGACCTTCGGGCTATTTAAAAAAAAATATTTACAAAATCAATGACTTCGTGAATAATATGACTAAGCATGCCAATCAATATTCATGTGACGGAAGCATCAAGTTAAACAATAATAAATCGTTATGATCTTGCTAAATAAAATATACCTTTAATGTTAAATTAAACATTAAAAATAATTAACATTTATAGGTCATTTCAATTAATTTCTGCAATATAAACCGGATTAGATCATCGCGCATGAGAATCATCAATTAAAACGCATAATTGACTTGTTCTTCGGAGGTAATTCAATGATGATCGATTGGCCGCAATATTTCAAATTGACGACTAGCAATGATGTCTGAAATCAATCAATACAAAACAGACTCGACGCGATAATTATACGCGAAAAAGAAGAGGACGTTTCAGAATTTTACACATTCAACTGCAAATTGTACAAATTATTCTGCATGTTTTCGCAGAAAATTTGTCCAACCGATATATTGTGGTTTAGGTTAAAAAAATCTTTTTAAAAATTCTACTGCATGTTTAAACTATGACGACGGATGGGAGAAACGTTCGGTGCCGAGTACGAAAACCACTGGAGCCAGGCCAAAATACCTTATTACCATTGTGCATACAATACCAATATTTGTAATTTTATGGCGGTTTCAAACCGCCTATCTCTAAGCGCAAATATAGCGAGTTTATTTAGCTTAGCTGCCCAAATATTACGTATTAAATTATTTTATTATTTTTTTAATATACTTTAAATTAAATAAACTCAAGGTCTTTGAATTTCAACAACTGTAAATGTAGTATTTATGACGATATGGCGATAATTTATAATAAAAAATTGGTATTTATTAAATGAGTAGATAAGAGATGATTATTGCTTTGATTTTCAATTGTTTTTTTAATAAAATAATACAAAAAATTATAAAAGTTATATGAAAACTACCAAACAAACACTAATAGCCTTTCAAGATGTGGTCGTATTGAAAATACTAAAAATTTCATAGATGAAACGTCTACAGCTAGGTTATTGTGAAGATAAGCAAAATTAAATAATTCGATCGGTGGTAAAAAAAAATTGTTTCATCCTACTGAGGATAGAGAGCAGTTTTTATATGAAGAACTAAACATGGGCATGAGATTATAATTAAAAGAACAGATTTTAAGTATGCATGAAGTAATCATATCTAATAAACCACTAATTAATGGTTTCATTATGACTACGAATGAAAAATTATAGCGTGACCACAACAGTCTACAGCATAGGTATTCAAACTGTTTTGCCTCGTAAACCCTTTGCCGTACTTTTTGTTTTTCATAGACCCCCTGCTTGTCTAATATTGATTGTTTTTAACTTCAAATATTTTGACAGTGCTGCTCGCTTTGATGGGTTGAGGGTAATTAAATTAAGAGGAGTGGGTAATTGTAAAATAAAATGTTCATACCTTTATTGAAAACACACAAAGTAAGTAAATATTTAGATTTGTAACGAATGAAATCAGAATTTGGCAAAGTTCTTACATAAAATGAATACTCAAATAATGCTGAGAGGGATAAACTTAATGTTCTGATAGCAATTGTTCAATATACAAATTAACACTTTAACATCCACTTACGCCACGTTGGCGTCCTGTCTCAGCCAACTGTTACCTACCGCTATCTACGCATCTTTAGATTATGAAACAATAAAAATCTCAAATTATGAACATTTTATGGACAGATTAGAATTTCCGACATTACTTAGATAATTTTTTTTTTTTTTTGGAGATTCGGTTCTCCAAAATGTTTACGAACACGTAAGTATCAGGCGTAAGTTTTTGGCGAAATCGTACGGTCGGTAAAGTATATTCTTAAATCTTAATGTTCAATGATTTGAAACCGATTTCCTTTTTCTTGTGTAAAAATTGTATACGTAAACAATGAAACTCTGTTTTGCGAGCCCGGAATTCACGTTTTCCCGCTATTTGCGTTCAAGTTTTACAATCCCGTTTTATTTTAGTACCGCGTTTCTAACCCCGAATCCACAATTTCCCTCTAATTTCGTTGCTTTATCAGTACCTTCAAAACGTAAAAACGAGGTTTCTCTGTAGTGTGAAACGTGGATTCTGGATACGTTAAAACGGGGCTGCACTGTTTATATCAGAAGTGAGCATGGATTAGGGCTTGCAATTTACCGTCAAATTGCAATAGCCGGTAAACGGTAAATAACTTCTCCTATTACCGGTTTACCGGTTATTTACCAGTAAATAAAAAAAAATAGACGTGGATTAGATTCAATACTAATTGGTCGGCAAGTCATCAGATGTTGAAATGCAATGTTCAAATATTTGCCATGATTTTTTTCGAGTTTGAAATATGACATATCTCTCTGAATAACATTGTTTATACGTTTTTTTTGTTTTTTATTTTTATACTTTTAATATTATTGCTAATTTAAGCTCTTCTTCAAGTGTTTATATTTTGACTATTTCTATATCATCTTCTTATCTGTCTTTTTGTTCAGAAATTTTATAATTCTCATCCCTTGAAATGCATGCATGGTTATCTATCTATGATTTTCGCCATTATAGTAGTTCTATTCGTTATATTGTATATTCCATATTCGACAAAATTATTTATTGTATCAGGATCATTAAGACATCGAAATATATTTCCTTTATTCGAATTATTAGCTCTTCTTTAAGTTCCTTGGCTAAAAAATAACTGTATTTAGACAGTTCATCAAGCATAAATTGCAATGTTATTGTCGGCTGTATATAGATTTATGTCTTCACGACATATAGCTTCTACAGCTTCTTTTACCGGTTGTAATGCCAATATTATGCTATTTTAATGGTAAATCCTGCTAACTTTTCTTCTGGATACTCGATTACTTTTTCAGCCGACATCGATCTATTGATTCAAACAAGTCCAAGATTTCAATATTTATTTTTGTCATATAAATTCACATTCATATACCGACGATTTTTACCGATGTCCATTCGTTCATTGTAAAACCAAATACTTGTTCTGTCATTGCTGAAAGATCGTTTATTAATAAGTTACGTATTTTTGTTCCATAATCTAAGACAAATTTTCTTATTGTGTTTGGAGATTTTGGAATGTCGTTAAATCCCTTCCCATCAAGTAATTTTCTTAAATCATAACATGTACAAAACGTGTTAAAACAGATTCAAACTTTGCTACCATCCCGGATATAACTGCGGGTAATGTACATCAATAGATTTAATATAGTTCGTAATTTTAGATTTTGTATGGAGATAACTTGAAGTATTGGTCTGGAAGTGTGTATCAATGTTGCCAGAGTCGAAAAACAAAACACCCTATTCCGCATGTATATCTACAATAAATTTTCGTTATAATATGCCTGTACCTGTCTTTAATTCGCAATAAAATAATTTCCGGTAATTACCGATGGAGCGTTTTTATCGATTTACCGGTAAACCGATAAACCGGTAATGCAAGCCCTGGCATGGATGCATCCACGTCTCTCTTCTGACTATGATTTATTTTTTTTGTTACCAATATTGTATACATTTTAAATTCTTTTGATCACTGCTTACTAAATATAAAATTAATTTTATTGTAATACGCAATATATTTAAAACACAATCATATATTCTTGCGGTCTTAATTTGGACATTTCTATTTTTAAAGTCGCATTCGGGTCATCGTGTATTGAATATAGTTTATTTAAATAAACTAACATTTATTATCTTAACGCTTGATGTTTGCATATTTATAATTTAATATCAAACATTGTGGAGGACGAATGTATGTAGGTAGTAGCTAGTGACCCCGATGGCGTAATCCATTTAAATTCATTGTGCAACTAATTCCGTTGTTAATTGATAGATGATTGATACGTGCATTTAATAAAAACGTGTCAACCGAAGAACCAATTCGATCCGAATGCACATATATAGATAGCCCCTGATGTAACCAATAGATTATTATAATCTGTGTGTGTGTGTTTTTGTTATCGCTTTTTAATTAAATCGCTAATCTTTAATACCTGATGATTCATTGTAATAATATATTTCTGTTGAGCAATGAATGCAGTAACATAATTTGGCAGTGTTTTAATTTAATATAAGATATTTTAATATATGTACATATATACACGAATGAAAGTCGCGTGCTGGCCACGCCAATTTACTTCAAATAGTACGTTTTTAATATAATTTTACAACCGAAACGAAATAAATTGAAATTACACAGTGGGTGGAAATGTTGGAATTTCAACGAGCCGAAATTTTTCGCCAAATATTTATTGTCGACCGACCTTCTGAGAAAATTTTAAATATTTTATTTCCTTATACATATTTTTGATCGTTGGTTGTAATAATAAAATACATCGCAAGGTCTCACAACATTGTGTCTTCGGTAATATGATATATTTACGTTATTTATTCTTTCCGATCCCCAATGTAACTACTACTGAAACACGTCTGCCGTTAATAATTGGAAATCACTATGGAAAATCTGTTATAATTAAATTTTAATGATGGCCATTATTGTAACGCTGCACGGGCAAGGTGTAATGCCAATTACCAATGTGACGCAGACGGGTTAACGACGGCAAAAATTACAATGGAACAAGAGAATTGTCAAGCGAGACTTCTTAACAATTGCACCCAGTTTTCTTTCTATATTTTTTTGTAAAGAAATAAAAAAAACTAATCTCAATTGCATCACGATCTTCTTTAAAGTTTGGCACGAGCCGCATGAAGGCATGCTGCAAAAACAATACCGAGAACCGTACCGAACATGTTGCCCGGTCGCGTGTCTAGAATTTTGAATCAGCAGGCCTCAGCTGACAAAAAATATTTTTTTAGAGTAAGTATATGAATTTCATACTCGCAGTAGCAGTGCCAATAATTTTACAGTACATTTTGGGGATCCAAAGATTTAACATTAAAGAGAAAATCATTTCGTTTACAATAATATAATAATTATTTTACTCGATATAAATTATGATAGTACAGTAGATTCCCTTGAATTGGAACAGAGAGTCGACAAAAACTGTGTCCCAAATAAGCGGAGTTAACGGTAAAATTGAAAAAAATAATATTATATGTATTAAATTATTATGGAAGAGCATGAATGATTTTAATATTTCTAATAATTAACAATAAATGTTGAATTATTAAAATGTATTTAAATTTTAACTTGACTGTCCCAATTAAAGGGAATCGTGTCACAGATAACCGAAGTACGTCATAGTTCCTTTTTAGGTTTCTGTTTCTTGGGCCCAAACAACCGGCTGTCCCAATTAAGAGAAAGCCACTGTATCTCTTTAAGCGCTCGGTTTTTACAAAGATTATTAAGTTTGGTTATTGGTAAAAAAAAAATATTTAAACATGGATATATTAATTTTGTCGTGGGAGTACATAAAAAATGCAATTTTCGGTCGGACGTTTACTTCATTCAATGATTTTGGGTTTATCTGCTTAGAACGCAGTCAGTTCATGGTTTTATCCATCTTCAGAAATCAGAAAATAATTTATGGTAAAAAATTGGCGAGAATACCATTAATCAATAAGGTAAGCATCTAAAAATCCAAACCCCAAATTTTGTTTGGGTGCCTAGATTTCTATAGCGTGGTCCCAGTCTCAGCGCTATAGGATGGCTGACTACTTTAAATAATTATTGCCGATTGCAGCATATTTTTTTTAATTGTATCAATATAACAACATTTAAAATTTGTGTATTGATAATAGTTTATTTATTTTAAAAAATATGCAAAATTTGTTCAAGCACATTTGTTTATATTACAGTCAGCCCTTCTATAGCGTTTCCTTTTAATCGCTGCTTTTTACAAAATTCCTTATCAACCAAAGAGCATTACAGATTTACGAAATATATAAATAGACCTTAAAAATATTAGAATTTTGTAGGAAACAGATTTACAGGAAACGTTATAGGAGGGTTGACAGTATGTTCGACTAAAAATAAAATCTTTGCCATTGCGTGACTATTGACGTCACAAATCATATTTGTTATTATTTTTTTTAAATACATCTGATAATGTACTTGATATAATTGATTGTTGAAAATAAAAATTCTTAAATTAAGATTAAAGATTAAATATGCAGTTGTATTTGTAGGTCTTTTGAGAAAGTAAGCGTAGTGTTTGTGGATTCTGATCATATCTCTGTGTTTTTTCTATTTCTAAATTCTCAAAGCACCCAAGTGGTACTTGAGCATCACGAAGCCGTTAGTTACGCCTCTAGTTTTAGCAAGTTCTCTCCATAAACGATTTGACCTAAAATCTCATGTATTCAGATCTTTCCTTGAGATCAATCATTGTTTCATTACAATGACTGTGATTATTGTTGCGTACACAATCGATATGGTAATATTCACGAACCGTGAAGTGTCTCCGGTAACTCTAGCACTCGGGATCACTTCAATAACCATGGCCGTGACATCCAAAAAGGGGTACGTAAAACAATAGCGAATAGAGCAGCAGCAAAAAATATACAATACAATAATCCTTATCGTGACTGGCTTAATGAAATAAATAAAGTGTTTGGATTGTTTAATAAACTTACTGTTGCGAATTAAATATTTGTTTGACATCATTTAACATAAGCTATTGTTAAATTAGCCAAGCCGATGGGATCCAATTGGAACACCAAATTTTTTCTCGAATAACTGTTTCAATATAAATCCTACACTTTTAGTATTTGTCTAAAAAATCTAAAGAATGAGGGAACTTAGATTTTACCCAAGCTTATACCGCAGTGTATGGATTCAGGATTACCTGGGATATGTCTCTCTCAAGAACTCTCAAGAAAAGAAGGTCAATATACTTGGCAAAGCACTTCTTCAAGCTGTTGGTTGGCACAGTACATAACCCCTTTCTACTGTGCGAGTTGCCCTTATAGGCACCACCTCACTACCATCGAGCTCGTTCGCGTGTGCTTTTTCTTCCGCCAAATGTGAGGACAGGTGCTCTCGAAACTCTCCGGTAACCATAGCTATTACTCTGCTCAATTTCTTAGCTAATCATATTGATATTTTCGATGTAAAGTATCGCTATTTTGTTGATCTGTTCTATAAGATTTTATAAATTTCTTATAACATAGCAATTAATGACGATACTTTTTCTTATATATATATATATCCGTTATGTATTTATATATTTTTTTATTTTATGTTATTATTTACATTATTTTTATATTATACACTTTCTTCATTTTATTTTTATTTTTTTTATCACGAGTGCGAGTGAAACGTATACTAGTGAAACGTGCTGCGAGAATTTGACGGTCGGTCTACGTGCCTGTCATTTACGCGTTATATTGATTAATAAAAAAACCAAAATATCGACTAAATTTTGAAGCAAATGATGAATAACTATATTTATTCTAAGAATAATCTATTTAAAAAAAAGAAAGCCAAGATATTGATGAAGATTTCATCAATATATGGAGGCCTATTTTCGTCTGTCCTATCTACTGATCCCGTCCTTATCTACTTAACGTTAGCAAAGCGTCATCCATTGGTGCTTTTTTACTTCGAGAATATGGTAGAAGTCGCAAAAGTCATGATGAATCAAAGACAATTATATTTTGATAAAATTTTCGAGGTTTTATAAATTAAAAAAAATCTTCTAATCGGATCCTATCCTTGATATGAATGTTTACTATATGTTATGTGTTTAAACACATTTTGCTCAAGACCAGCTTAATTAGGTGCGTTTAAATATATTGCAATTGGTTACGGTTCTTTTGATTAATATCCCAATTTGTTTAAACGAAACATTTCTTGGAAATCTTTTGAAACACGTTTTAATACGACTGCTGGAATGACTCAAAACGCAAAAACAATGACAAAAAACGGTTTATTGTAATTATGACAGGCAGACTGAACATGTATAACACCATGCTCAGTCGACTATTGATATTTTTTAACAGCACAATAGAATTTTCCGAACAAAGAAAAAAAAAGAATTTGAAAAGGCAGAAAACGTAATGCCTCAACATCGTAAAAGCCTATATTCTAGCGAGGAGGTGACGCAAATTGGGACCTTCGATCCAAGAAATATATATATATATATTAGATGACCGTTGATATTTTGTGGACATCCATCATCTAGACTGGTCTGCAGACATCCAGTACCGGTAGATAGATACAATGGTATCTGTAACGACGACCAGTCACGCTTTCTCTCTCACTTAGATGCCCAGAGGCATCTCTGACCCAGTGTTGTATCATTCAATACAAATGCGAATATCAAGACACGTGTATGAATTATAATACAAGTGCGCTATAAAATGTAACGCTAATCCAGAGAAAGTTATACTAGTTTTTTTAAGAAAAAAATACAAATAGCGAATATTAAATATTATTTGATCATTTAAATTCATGCTGTATACTAAAAAAAGGGACAATTGGATTTATTTAAATTGCATTGCACGACCCTCTAAAAAATGGAGGATCCTCCTACATCTCTCCATATGTACATATACGATTTGATTAGATTCGCACTGGATTCCGCATTAATTACTTATGCATATATTCAAACGCGGACCATCCTCAATGTTGATTGCCTTCAGATATCTCACCGAAACGTATTGGTTTTGGATAGATAATTTGCGGCAAATATGACGGTTGCAAAATCTAAGGTTAACACACCAAGGTCACTGACGGCGAGTATCATACTTTTTTTATCATCGCCATTCATTGATATTAACAACTTTTTACATAATCGATATTTGTACAAAGTAAATTACACACATTGTGTTTAACAACCGCAAAATCGGTATTGAATTAAATCATTACCGCAGCGTCGGAGATATCGTACATCCGGTTTCCCCGGATATTAAATATGTCAGTGTATGCAATTAAACGTTCCAACTGTAGTTTAAAATAAACGCGGTTTAAAAAAAGTATCGATGTTGCCAGCGGGGAAAAATATCGGCGCACGATATAAATATTCCTTGACCTGGCAACCTTGCTCCGTCATAACATTATAAATTAAATTGACGTGCAATTTATTGAAACAAATATTGAAAACGCGTACCCATGTATATTTACATAAACACATTATATATGTATATACTAAGATGGAGTTTGAAAACATCACAGATGCAATGTTACAAGATTGCGTCTATTTTTATATCCGGAGGAGAGTGAAAAACGCTCACATAATTTGGATCACTATAAATATTCTAGGCATTAGTAATAAATCTCAACTGTATTGTCGACTTACAAAATTAGATCAATCCATTTGCTCGATACTATTTCAATGCACTTTCAAAATATTGTCAATTTGCACTTTCTACAATTGTATTTGTAAGATAAGTGGATATATAATAATTATGTCAACGAGTTATGTTATACAAAGAAGTCCACCTCACTTTATATGAAGTTTGTTATAGGTTATGGTGTCAGAGCACAATATACAACCGCCGCGCACGAGAGCAAACGTCAAACTGAAGAGGTAATCAGCTCCTGCTTTGATTCCAAGATACGCCAACTTCACGAACACCAAGCCAGGCCTGTCCAATTGCACAACGCATAACATGTATTTATATATCTTATCATATAAAATAAATATAGACAGAATCAATATGAGCAAATGTGTCATCTTTACATATAAAGATATTCTTATAAATAAATACTTCTATTATAAAATATATTATGCTTTAACCTTTTCACTCCGTGGACCGGACGTAAAGCCCGAGAAGATTTTTTTAGCAAACAACTAGAACTAAGTTTTTTTCTAATTTAATTAAAAAAAAAATATTTGATAACCCTATAGATGCTTTGAATTCATTTTCTCAACGAATATCTCTTTTAATCTAGCCGTGATGATGGAATCATTTTGCACTCCAAGTTTTTTTTATTTCTCAAATAACTCTTTTAATATAAATCCTACATGTCACAAACTTTTTGTATTGACTAATAAGCCTAAATAATCAACATTATAAATAATCATTGTCCTTTGTTGTCTGCAATTGCGAAAAAAAACGATCATATTCGATTATGTTGCCACGGTCGCGATATCTTTTCTCATTCGCGTCCGCTACGATGCACCGAGTGCAAATGAAACCGTGCTATTGACAAGTGCGCCGATTGCGCTTGTCATTTACGCGTCGTATTGTTTAGTTAAAAACCCAAAAGATTGACCAAATTATGAAACATATCAAGAATAAATATTTTTCTCTTAAAATAATCCATTTTTTTATAAAGATAAGTTTTTTTTATTGAGTCGTAAAGCGATTACATATTATTATATATATATAATATTTTTTATATAAGTTATTAATCCACTTTCCCTCATGTCTGAGGAACGTGACCATGTGCATGATTCCCCTTATGGAGGACCATGGACATGGTTTTCATGGGAATATATATTGCAGTGGTTTCCCGTTGCCTTCTGCACCGCAGTGATTTTTTTATACTGAAGAGCGCTTCTGCCCGCTTCCCAGCTTATATTTTTGACAATTATTTTTTTGGGAAATGAAGGTAGTCAGCCTTCACCTCACCCTTCTGTTGACCAGCGTCACTCAGAAGTATTCAGAATGGTCACCCATCTGAATACTATCTGCGCTTAATGGCAATTTAACTTTAACAATCATAATTTGATTGTAATTACCTCCAAGCTATGACGGGTATATAAAGATAAGATATTGATGAATAATTCAGTAATTCTTGGGTTATTTTACATTATTTATAGACCCCCTACGGACAGCGCGGTTATTTTTGAACCGCCGTGACGGATAGGTTAATCCTGAAGTTAACCCTCTGCACTCCAAGGATTTATTTTGAAATATCCAACAACTTCCAGCTGATTTCGTTTTTTTTTTAATTATAAAAATAATAAAGATACTGATTTTTACTGATTGTTTTTATGTCTTTTTTTTATTTTCATCAATCCATAATGATGATTTAATAAAAGCAATACAATATAAAAGCTAAATTAAAGAAAAAAAAGATTACTTTTATTACATTTTTTGAAATAATGTACACTTTTCCGACAATGACTATAAATATTTTTATTTATGACTATAAATGCCATACACATATCTACCAATACATCACATACGACTACGTCTCAGATTAAATATCTGAGATGTAGTCGAATTTTGAGTCGAAGATGAGTCAGAGACGGGTCATGGATTAATGTTAGAGTTGCTCTTTTCCAAACGATTCGAAGTGGAAAGTTTTCCAAGTAAAAGTTTTTTATGAAAAATAATTAAAAATTGTTGCAAACAACTGTGTTATCAAAACAGTTGCTGAATAAAAAGTGATTGTGACCAATGATGTTATAACTCGTGATTTTATTTTATTTACACAATATAAACATATGAAACGTAACTTAGCAATATTTTAAATATTATTCATAAATTTTTGATGACTCTAAAACATAAAAGTTTTAGACTGATAATTTTAATTAATATATAACATCAGTGGCTCTCAATTTATAATAAAGATTATTTTAATTGGTTTATACTATTCCGTCATTAACAATGAGCGACAAATTTACAGCTTTAAAATCCATTTATTGGACGAGAACAGATAACTAATGCCTCGTATTTTATCCTTCATAGTAGCTCTCACCAAACATATCATAATTATTCTGTCTTTACCTCCTCAACTAGATAAAATTATACACTTTCGTGCTTTATTTTCGTCTTCTGGAATAGCAAGAAGTCGCAAGTCGTCATATCCGGCGAATATAAAGCCCAAGGCATCATAACGGTGATGTTTTTAGTCAAAAATTCTTTCCAAATTTTCCATTTTTTCCACAAGGAAAAACTCCCGAATACGCCAAAACACATAAAACAACAATAACTTAGACTTTTTTATAAAACATTATGTACTCTTTATTATTATACACCTATTCCTCGATTTACGCGGTAGATACGTTCCAGGAGAAAACGCGTAAACGAGACTTCGAGTTCATACAAAAACGGAAGATAGGTTCCAGAAACAATTTTGCCTGGATCTTATCGATTTATCTTAATTCCCCCATCAGAAAAAATCCAAATCTATGCAGACAATACATGATTTGTTGCCATCGAAAAATAAACGGTAAAAGAATAAAGAAAAGAAACGAGGTATTATTGCTATAAATGCGATGTTGGGCTTTGCATACCAAACTTCGAAATTTACCATACTCAACCCAATTTTTGAATAAAATGTTAAAAAATACATCTTGTTTCAGACGTCTGGTTACCAAAAGTGGGAGTAATCTGATGCAACATATGCGTTTGTGTGACACGTGCTACAAAATATATATATATATGATTTTTTTAAAAAAATGAATTTATTTTTTTTTCGCGTAAAAGTGAAACCGCGTAAAACGGGTACCGCGTAAATCGAGGGATAAATGTATAAATAAGAAACACTCTATATCATTTTAACAGATAAAATATATATATAATAATATAGCTTCCCAGAATCTCTAATCATAGTAATTGATTAAACTGAAGAATAATAAACATATGTGACCTTATCGTTATCCATCTATAAATACCCTCAGAAAACAGTTTTTCTAGTTGAACATCACTGTTTAACGACACTATACCCATTATTATAATAATATTAATAACCTCAATTGCACAATTAATTTTCTTAGCAATTTTAATATAATACGTATTTATTAATGATAAAATAGGAAAATTTCATTGAACATACTGCGATATTTAATGCAGATAGTACTCGGATGGATTATCCCGGAAATTCTATATGATGCTGGGTAGAGGGTGATATACCACTGATACTATATACTCTAATATATAAAAATAAAATACAGGTTATCAATTTGTTTGATACGAATTATGATAGTGAAATATAATTGATAAGATTATATTGAAACATACATACAATGTACAAATATTTTTTTTATTATTATTCATATTATACCATATTCTTTTAAAAATCAAATATTTTTTAATTATTTTTTTGATATACAGAATTTGTTCGTATGGCAACACTTGTTTATGCTCGGCACATGGCCGATAATTTTGGCCACCGATCTAACAGCTGATAAAATGCGAATCTGTGATTGGTTTGGGTACTAGATACAAATTACTGAACAGCATATTTTTGGAATTTGTCCCAAGTTCATATCAGCACTTCAACCTCGTCCATTGCCAGCGACACGTATACCGTTCGGCCACCGAGTGGATTAGTTTGAGATAACGATATAGTGTTAATTATTCAATTTAGTGTTTTTGGCGCTGGAGTAAATCTGTTGTTGACCAAAATTAAACGCAGATATGTCGGTGTGCCTCTGTACCACGGTGAGGTTATTAGGCTCAGGCCTCAGTCCAGTGCAACAGGTGCTGCGGGTCGCCGGTCGGTACAACAGCGTCCTGCTCCAGAACTCCCGCGCATTTTCCAACATGGAGGCCGAACGTGAGTCATTTATATTTACACTCTTCTCATAACAATGATTTTTTTTATATATCAATACTGATTGTGGCGATCATTCCACAGATTTTGAGATATTACCTCTTGCCACTTCATAATTATAAATTTATTTGTGTCATTTCATTGGACGCCATCTTGTATTTTTCGCTCATTTTCAGCTTTATCTTCAGCGCTATCTGATACATTCCGACGATTCTTCAAGTAAATTTTGTCATGACAATATTTAATTCGTATTAGCATTTCTATAAACGACCGGAATAATTTTATTTTCAAAAAATTGTATATCGGCAACACAATTTAACAAAATCATTATCACTTTTACTCTTTAGTGTGCAGCTGACCTTAAAATTACATTCTATTGTTAAAGCAATAATGCACATTACTTCAATCTTGTATGCATTGTCATCCATTTTCACGCTCGTTCTCAGACCACGTTCGTTTTAAAAACAAATCCGGTCATTCAACTGTTTAAATTTAACGTTTTTCAAGATGATAACAAAAATAAAATGTATTGCAAAACCCGACCGGTTGGACATCGCCGACGCTGTTTAAAAAAACCGGTTTTAAAGAATTTAGTTTTGATTTCGTTACTGAATTCTGCACTCAAGACCGAAAGTATACAATATGTACATCATTTTCGGGTCAATTGTTAATTGTGACTTGAGCAATGCCATCTGACACAGTTAATCAATTAAAAGTTAAGCCTTGAACAACAATAAAAAAAGTTACGTGCACTAAAACAATGCGAAAAATTGTATTGCTGCATTTCAAGAATTCACAAAAATACAATTAAATAACTCTTGACCTTTTATACCTAATATTATTAGTGAGCAGTGACTCAGATTTTGACATTATAAATAGAGGTCACTGTTACAATCCAACGGACATGTTAAATGATTCTTTATACGTATACAAAGTTTGATAAAAAAAAATACATAGAAATTCTGTTCTTCTCAAAACAAAATATTTTTTATATCAATAAGTCCCCAAAGTAATTTAAAGTTGCTCAAAAGTAAGCTTCAGAGTACTTCTAGAACATTCGGGAATAGCAAGAAACCGCAGGGAGTCATGTCTGACGACCACGGAGGCTGAAGAATCACCTTTTCGTCAGTTAACAATAAAGTACAACACATCAAAAAAGATTTGTAAAAATTAGACATGCAACCGGCGAAAATAAAAAATATATATATATATTTTTTGGTTATGAGAATAAAATAAAATTGCTTAAATATTTCTTTAATTTTAATTATTTATATTTTCTACATTTTTATATTTTAATTCATTGTGTTAACCACAACAAATGCTCGACTTGAGAATTAATTTCCGTATTACAATATTTTTCTATTGCAAATATAATTATAAATACAATTATCATTATTTATGTTTATGCAATTACAGTTGTTGCGGTAAAGGTGGAAGAAGCTCAAAGATTTATGGAAGAATGTTTGAAAGTCGCGGGATCTCCTGCCGAACCTGCTGCCGCACAAACTGCTGTCATGTTAGAAGCAGATCGACAAGGACACTTCAGTCACGGGATGAATAGATTGTGTAATGCTGAATAAAATTAAATACTTTTCTAGCAATATTATTATAATTTAATACACACTATAATAAATTAACACATGAAACGTAATATAAATTCAACGCACGTAGCTAACCGCCATGAAAATATTCATTTAATTATCACGCTTTAATCAAGATAATAAATTTTCCGCTCCATTATTAAATCTTTAGATCAAATATATAAAATACATATGAAAATTACGGTTAATATTTATTTACTCTGTACATATTGATATTATCGCTATAATAATATATGTAATATGTAACGTATAAATAGATATACGATCGAGATAACACACATTCTATGAATACAACAATGGCATGTACTCATTACTTTACAGCTATGTATTGCAAAGACATCAGTTCCAAGTCATGCGATCCTTCACAAAAACCGACAACAATCAAAGAATCGCCGGCGACAGCTTGGGTCGATGGAAACAATGCGCTCGGTGCAACCGTTGGAAACTACTGTATGGATTTGGCGATAAAAAAGGCGAAAGAGACCGGAGTCGGATGGGTCGTGGCTAAAAGTAATATTAATATTGCGTGTATTCGAAGGAATCGTTTTTAGAAATAATAATAAAATTATGTTAACAGATTCGAATCATTACGGAATTGCTGGTTGGTATTCGATGCAAGCGCTCAAGCATGGTATGCTCGGCATGTCTTTTACAAATACATCTCCATTGATGGCACCAACTCGTAGTAAGCAAGTAAGCTATTTTAAAAATGTCTTCACAGTTGAGTATTGTCCGAATCTGAAGTGGCAGTGATTGCGGTTTAGCCAATCAGTAGATCCTTACATACTGTCAGCAGCCCACATTGATTCTGTGTCATGGGTGCTACCGGGGGTACCTGTAACACCTAACCTGCGTAAAAAAAGAAAGATAAATCAGCCCTACTCACATCTTAATGTTGTTACAACCCAACTCCAGGCTCACGGCTGACGACTTGACTCGATAAAGAAGAGACTAGAAAGCCGGGAGAGTAACCATCACATCTCTTACTATAACTATTGAGATGAGCGTGACTCTGCGGGGTCTACGCAGTTAAACTTTACGTCCCTGAGTAAACTAACGAATGGAAGCGTCCGATGGGGGGACCTAAGTCCACTAAGCTTTTTAGAATGTGCATCGACGTGAGCTACCACCTGTAGTGGCCTCGGATTTGGGTATACGAGGAATAATTTCTTATAGTTGTAATGTTTATATTAAACGACTTATTCAAGTAAAATGAAAATCATCGGAAATAAAAAATACCCCATCGGAACGGAGAGGTTAAAGGAAGGAAGCCCACGACCTACAGAGTTAACGTAACGGTTTCTTGGTGGCAGGGGCCCACATCGGCTTATGAGCCAATTTTTTTTAAAAATATATTACTAGCGATATGACTGTTAGACATAGAATTCTCGATATGGTTTATTATTTATGGTTTTCTCGATAGCAGTTTTTCCTGTTATTACTTGTATTGATTTTATATAAATATTTTTTTATTGCGGTTTATGTTCATAAAGATAAGAAATAAATGATAGCATTGTCATATTCCTGATATTGAAATCTACGAATTATTCCCATATGTATATGATTTCATAAACATATTGTTAATATTCATTTTCAAGAATTTTTTATTATCTAATTCTCATAAAAATATAAAATTAAATTGAAATAAAAAACTGATTAAATATTACAGGCCGCACTGGGAACAAATCCGATATCACTAGCAGCACCGGCAAATGGCGATAGGTTTGTCTTGGACATGGCGACAACCGCTGCAGCAGTAGGAAAGGTATGAACAATAATATTAATAAAATAAACGGCAGTGTAATGCGACTTATTAGTCAGACGTTAGCGTTTAACCCTTTAGATGCAGCATGCTTTTATTTAAAGTCTCGTAAGAAGTGACAATAACACCCTAAAAACTGAAGTAATGAAAATAATGTTAATTATTATTACTACATTTATATGAGAAATAAGTAATTAATGTATTTGAAATAAATAAATGAAATACATTTTAAGAAGGTCTATAAAATCGTTCAATGGATCTTCAATATTCTCTATTATCGTCTAATCAGAGTGAGCATATAACTTGATAACTTGGCGGTAGCGGCAATGTATCCTCCTCTTGTATTTTATACTCTTCGAACTCACTTTGTTCTGTGTGTAACAAACTCTCATCTGATAAACTATTGTTGGATAACTCATATTTTTGATTGGGGAAGAGAAACCGAATTACTTATAGAAATATAAAATGTATACGGTAAAGAGGTTTTAAAAATTTCACAAACTTTTTAATACACCGTTATGTTTCAACGAAATCTAAAGGGTTAAGTAGTTGACGTATTTTTTTTATTATATCATATTTTAATAAAATATTTTCAATAGATCGAGATACAGCGTCAAAAAGGTGAAGATCTTCCTCATGGATGGGCACAAGTATGTTATAATCATTATAATATGTTATAATCATTATAATAAAATCAAAATTCTGGTTAAAAGGATGCGGAAGGTCATTCAACGACCGACGGCGATGTCGCATTTGCGACTGGTTGTTTAATGCCATTGGGCGGCACGGAAGAATCATCCGGTTACAAAGGATATGGCCTAGGAGCTTTGGTAGAAATATTTTGTGGCATTACAGCTGGTATATATAAATTATAAAACACAATATGCAATAAATTAAACAATAATAATCCAAATATTAACGTAGGTTCTTTATATGGACCTCATGTTCGTCATTGGTCGTTAATGGGGGATGGTGGTCAAGCTAATCTCGGACAATGCTTCATAGCGATGGATCCTTCAAATTTCGCACCTGGTTTTGAAACAAGGATGGAAGATTTATTGACACAATTGCGAGGACTTGAACCTGTCAGTATTTTAATATTGAATTATAAATTATTCTAATTATTAATCTTATTAAAATTATTTTTTTAGACTAATCCTAACAAAAAGGTGTTAGTACCTGGAGATAAAGAAGCGGAGATGATTAGAAAGACTGAAGAGACTGGTGTTATCGGATATCACATCAGTCAAATTCACGCATGTGAATATTTAGCGGAAGAATTGAACGTTAAAAATATCGAGTATAATAAATTCAAGTAATGCATGAATATATTGCATTTACGTATATTATAAAATCTACACATATTTTATTCCTTGACAACATAAGCAGATTTAAATAAAAAGAAATTGTGTAATAATAACAAAATTGTAATATTAATACATACTTTTGTAAACATTGTAAAGATATCATAAATCAATAAAAAATATTATATAACAGTACTTCGTTATTAAGTATAGCTCTTATCAAGAATTATAATCCCATTTTATATTTGTGAAATTGCTTAATAATACCGTAAAACTATAAATCATGACAAATGTTGTCGATAGTTTAAAAATTAAAACATATTTTATTTTTTTATATTATATTCAATTAAAATAAATCATGATTAAAAGTATGGAAAATACTTGAAATATTCAATAAAATTGAAGATTATTAAGATGCTTTTATTCATTTCTTCAGCAGCTCCTCTAATTTAGGCATAGCCAATGCCATGTTTGCTTTATCGTTTGTTTGTTTAATTAAAATACTATTAAACGTTCTCAATGCTTTTACATTGCCATTCCTATATTTGTTGACTAGTTTGGGATTATCTTTTATGGCTTGTAAACATATTTTTTCAATTTCCATTTCATCGTTAATTTGTGCCCAATCTTCGTCATCAACTATTTTGTGCGGAGATCTCTTATCCCCCTTAATAATCGAATCCAAAATTTTTACAACTGTTATTAAATTAATTATCCCATTCAGCCGTAAATCAATTATTTGTCCGAGAGTTTCTGTAGGTAAGTTACAATTTTCTACTGGAATTTTATTTTTGTTTAAAACTGTTAATAACTCCATTAATATAATGTTGGCGACGATTTTGGGTTTTCTACTTTTTGTTTTTACGATGTTATTAAAGTAATTATATAAAACATCTTCGTGCACTAACTGCATTGCAAATTCTTTAGTAAATCCATATTCGGAAACCAATCTCCGGCGAGATTCTTCGGGCAATTCCGGTATTGTTCTTTGAATACTCACTACATTTACGAGATCAGGGTGTATGGTGTTAGACATATTAAGACAAAGCGGTGGTAAATTTGGTTCAGGCATGTATCTAAAAATAAAAACTATGTTACAAACCTTGATAAAATTATTTTTAATATATATAAGGACGTACGGTGGTGTTGATGTTGGGTGTGCTGAATGTGGGAAAAAAAATACAGTTTTTTTTTAATGAATTTTATTATTTTTTATCCATTAATTCTATTCTTCGTTTTTGCGGCATAAATTTTTCAATGAAACTATCGTAAAGTGTGCCTTTCTGTTTGAGTTTTATGAGTAATTTTTTCTCCATTGATATTACTTGAAAAATGTATGTCGCAAAAACGAAGAATAGAATTATTGTACAAATAATAATAAAATTTATTAAGAGAAAACTGTATTTTTTTTTATTTTTTTCCAAATTCAGCACACCCAACATCAAGTCCACCATACGCCACTGATATATATATATATATATACCTAACGAAAATGTCAACTTAAAAAGAATAAATATTATAAATAATCATCGAGCTTTATTGTCCGCAATTGCGAAAAAAATAATAAAAACAAATAAATTGGCTTCTGTTGGCACAGGTGCGATGTTTTTTCTTGCTCATATTCGGTAATATGTGCTGAGTGCAGGTGAAACCATGTATTTGACATATGTCGTGAGAATTCAGTAGGCGACATGTGCTCAGTCTGCGGCGGGACATTGCCGAGAGTGCTTCATTTACGCGTCATATTGATTAGTTAGGGGAAATTAACCGCAAAGACGGGCAGATCCACGTCGTCACTTTGACGTATTGAAACCGACGCGATCGGCACATTCTATAGAATTCATTCGCATTAATGTCTGTATTTTGAGAATTCAATTAATCAAATTTTTTGTCATCATTATCAAATGAAGAGAATCAGATAAATCATACCTCAGTCTAAAACCCCATATTCTATTGAATATTCAAGGTCTTTTTCCACGAATTGCTTCTTTTTTGGTCCAGCTTATCACAATAGAACTGTGCCGTAATTGTCTGACTATATTTAAGAATTTTATATGAATAATTTCTTTACAATCCTGCCATATAAAGACTTTTTCAATCGTTAGGTCCAGTTTCGGCGTTCCCAGTGGTACCTGTCCTTTAGAAAGCTGCAGTTTTGCAACATTGGTTTCAGTATATAACCCACTTCACAAGATGTCAAAGAAATGTTGAAATTTCTCTAATGTTTGGCACTGTCGAATAGTCAATACGTCCTGTGAACATCACAATTTTTTTTTATTTTTGTTGAAGTCCTTTATTGAGGAAAATCCCAATTCATAAAAATTGCTTATCCAGTACAAATCCTTACATTTTCATCTGACAATTGACATTTTCGTTGGGTAACCTTTATAATACCTATAATCTTGCATAACTTCTTTATCTCTCATAGATACTGTAACCTTGGAAATTGGATCCCACGACCGGGTTTCATTATATATAACTCCGCCCGATTCTAAAATATCTATTTGGCGTTGGGATTCATGTGTGATTGCATTAGCGACACCTCTCACCGATCCAATATTTTTAATCTTAAAAAGAGATATCTTTGTGTAATATTGTATATAAAAAATAAAATATTAATATTAAATATATAATCACCTCTGTTCGAGTTCCAAAGGGTTTATTGGGACGATGGACAGAAACGTTAGCATCGACACGCAGAGCACCTTCTTCCATACGTCCACTACAACAACCCAATCTACTAAAAATAAGCAATAATTCTTTTACTAAAGCAGCAGCTTCTTCACCATCCTGCAATTACGATATATATAATACAATTAAAATTATGCATTTAAAAATATTCATTGACAATGATTTACTTCAAGATCTGGTTCAAATACGAGTTCCATAAGCGGCATTCCGGCACGATTAAGATCTACTAATGAACGTCCCAATTCTTCATCGTGCAAAGATTTGCCGCTATCTTGCTCGAGTTGAATTTGTTTAATGATTGACGATTTTATATAAGGTTTTTTATTACGAACGGGAGTAAAAACCTGTAAAATCACAGATTAATGACATTAATATTTAAAAATGCATAATTTTGATTAGAAAACAATTTATAAACCTGAAATACTAATTTTCCATTTTCTGCAAGAGGAGCTCGTTGTTGAGTTATTTGGTATCCAGCAGGTAAATCGGCATAAAAATAATGTTTTCGATCGAACATAGAAACTGGGTTTATCTTACATGATAGTGCGGACGCAGTTAATACGCCTACTTCAACGCATCGCTTATTCAAAACAGGCAATGTTCCTATAAATTGCATATTATGATTATAATTATTTATAAAAACGATCATTTAAAATTGAAATATTACCAGGAATGGAAGCGTCGAGCAATCCTACACAATTGTTAACTATATCATTAAAACTACATTTGGCGCCAGAGAATAATTTGGTATTTGATAGAATTTGTGCGTGCACTTCTAAACCGACAACTGTTTTCCATGGCGATGCTTTCGTAGAAAAACAACTGCATCTACCGAAATATAAATTTGCAACTCGTTTACAATAGATGGTATTGAACGATGATGATCGCAACATATTCAAAATAAACAAAATATCACTTTGAGGTTACATCACCCGGGTGATAGCTGTCAAACGTTTGTTTTTTTTTTAATAACCTAACACCGTTTTTAATGAGCATATTATTCGTGATTCTTAAATAAATATTTTTTATAATCAATACAGTATGATAAATGTACTCATAAAGTATTGAATTCAAACTGTGAAATTCATTTTAAGTAAAAATAATACATATTATATCACTGCAGGGTTTTAAATTATATTAATTTCGTATGATACAACATTTTGTAGAATTATTAATTTTGTAGTCAAAGGTTTTTTTTAATAATATTAGTATTATTTCTTATAAATTTTATTACAGCATCTGTGGTGTTATTTTGCAGGGTCCATCATCTGGCCCATTAGCTCAGTTGGTTAGAGCGTCGTGCTAATAACGCGAAGGTCGCGGGTTCGATCCCCTCATGGGCCAAATTTTTTTTTATTTTTGACTAAGTTTTAACGTTACTTATATACACCTGAGCCTCGTATAACACGGTCATATGGTTCCACAAAAACACCGTGTAATACAAATCCGTGTTATACGAGGTTTGAAGTACATACAAAATTAGGATTTGCGTTCCAAAAAAATATCAGTTAGGTAATGTTATTTATTTTTTAAATAAATAATCAAAACTATATACGTTTACGTATTTATTGAAAACAAATACATTAGCAACATATAAAAGAGCATTCATTCATCATCGCTATCACTTACAATTCCATATGAATCATCCTACCATCCAGACATCCTACCATCCCTGCCATCCTACCATCCTACCATCCTACCATCGAACCCCGTTCGTGTGCTTTTCTTCCGCCAAAGAGGCGAGGACAGACTCACTCGAAGCTCTCCGGTAGCCAGAGCTATTGCTTTGCTCAACCATTTGGCCGAATATGTGGATATATTCGATGTCAAATATAGCCGTTTTGTTGATATCCTATATGAAATTTTATAATTCTTTTCTTCAATTTATTGTAATATATGTTGTTGTTGTGTTATTTATTTTTCTCATGTATTATTATGTGTTATGCGTGATTGGCGAACTGGGTCATTCTGTAATGCCAATCACGCATTGTCTTTAAATAAATAAATAAATATGTTCGACTCTTTTTCGAGATCGAGTTTTCTTCGTCAGTGGATTATTTTTGGATTTAGCCTTTAAAAATTCTGTAATAAGCCATTGTCTGCTTTTAGCGTATAAATCTTTACATATATCTATGTCCCGGGGCATTGTCCGGTATCAATAATATTTTAAAATCAAGATTCTTTTTCCTCATATAAGCGTCTGCATCAGGTTTAAAACATTTGTAAAACCAATCCTTAAAATAATACTTGTGGTCCAAGGTTATTGGGTCTCCAATAAACATGTAAATTCATATTGTCACAATCTTTCAGTGCTCCTGAGTTTAAAACCGATTTAATAAACGAAATAGCTTTATTATAAGTGTAATTCTCCGAGAAGAATTAGAACATAAGAGTAAATATATTCTTTCTTTCGCCGCCTTAAATCTCTTCGCACGTTTTTCGCTTTTTGATATGTAGGTTCGATGGGGCATCCTTTTTCAGTACAATCCCGTTTCGTCCGGATTGAATATCTGATGTAGTGTGTAGCCTTTATTTTTTTTAATTTTGGCGAATTCTGGAAAAAAATTTTTGGGAGATTCTCTGTCAGCCGGCGCAATTTCTTTTCCGACGCAGTTTTTATATTATGTAGAATTTTTTTATAATCGCTTCTTAAAAATTTCAAACCATCCTCTACTAGCAACTCAACTGATAAAAGTAGCGGAACAAACAAAATTGACAAGTCTCGACATGTTCAGGATGATTTGTCATTGCGCGATCCATGACCATACAAATCAATGATGTTAATTCATTTTTAATTATTGCTTTTTTTTGAAACCATGTTATACAAAGATATTCCACAATTTATCAGCCTATGTTGTATAAAACCGTGTTGGTTAAAACCGTGTTATTCGAGGCTTGAGTGTACTTTTAATTTTACACAAACTTTCATACCGGATCTAACATACACAAATATAAAAATAAATCGATATTTAAAATATGTAAGTGGGATAGGAATGCGGAAAAGTTGATATATTTTTAAACTTATAAAATGAGTCCTGAATATTCGTGACTCTATAGTATCAAACCTGCTATTTTCCTTAAATAATAACACATTGAAGTCGCATAAATCAATCTAGTTTTTTTAATGACGTCATACCAAATATAATTTATTTCTAGTCAACAACGTCATCGTATAGCATTTTGAAAAAAAAATATATGCCTACTATATAAAAATCATCGATTTTTTTTATCTCTAATAAACAATTTTATCTATATAATTAATTAAGAACATTTTTAATTAAATTGCAAAAGTGTGTACATGCAATACGTTCAGTATTGATTGATTACACTTATTTTCTCATGGAATTTATCAAGCTATGGTAATTAAGATTATCTTTTGTTGAACCAAATATAATGTAATTTAATACAATTGAATAAGGAAGGAATAAAATATTTCTCATATCAGAAATTATGTTTTTTTCACATAAAGTGTAGCGTAGATAAGAAATGAGATTAATCTAATTAATTATGAAATATGAATGTTGCTTTAATTCAATAAAAAAAATAATCACACCAAATTTCATTAAATTTTTTTATTTATTCATCAATATTAGGTTTGGTTCCCTTCAAAGTATCCACAAGTTTCATTGTACTCATCAAAGAATTTATGGAGGCTCTTTTCGTATTTGGAAATATAAAACCAGTGTTTTGGCTTGTAGGTAACATGCATATTATTTCGATAATGTAAGTTAAGCGCGACTGAGCTAAGTAGTAGTTGGATAGTTGTCCGACGAAAACTACGAATTCAGGGAATTCTTTTCAACACTGGTCAGGGAGTATAAAAGTGGAAGACCCATTACCTCCGCATGTTTATAAAAATATTTATGACGGTTGTTTTGCGCGATGGAATTAATTAATTTAATGCCATCATCCTGTGTTGGATAAATAATTATAAAACAAATAATATAAATTAACCAGTGTCTTGGTTTGGCACTGGGAGAAATTTTTTATATGGGTGAATGTCGCTTTGGAGTATCTTCGTTAGGACATCCATAGTAAACCGTACTCAAATAAATATATGTCTAATGTTCTGGGAACCTAGGACATCATAACTGTGGTTTAAAAGTTCTGCATTTCCACAACTAAAAAATTATCGGGCACGCTAAAATATGTAAAAACCATTTACACAATCAACAAAAAATTAAACTTCCAATGTTACTACCAATTTCACGATACGTCAGAGACAGGTATACCAACATAACAAAATACATAACCATTAAAAAAAATGTTTTATCAAACCTTGTAAGTTATGTAAAGATTTATTTATAAATTGCTATAAAATGGGCCAAAGCGTAATTACTAACAGTATCAGAGTAAATGTGAATGCATTACATTTTCTCATAATTTCTAACAATTTTAATAGCATAAAAGAATTTAAGGAAATATTTCATATGGGCTATTTTGCAACAGTGGTTTTCAATCATATTAATCAGCAAATAAAACTGCGTGAGTTTAAGAAAAAACGCCTAAAAAAACCAGGGAAGAAAAATATATTTTCACGCAATAATTTAATGTATGAAAAAAGCTCTGGCAATCTGGATAAAAAATAGTATATACAAAATAATTACTATCGATACCAATACATAAACCATGTAAATGTATATACTCATCCTAGACAACGAACCCCACGAACATCTCCAGGAAACTCTGTTTTTTTACGCGAGTAAAAGATAGCTAGAAGTGTTTAAAAAAGTATGGGGCGAACTTGACGTCCATTTTTTGGTGGACTTTTGATCTTTGAACTGAGGGATGTGTGTATCTCGTAATTAGCTGATCCCTCAAGGAGGCTCGAAAGCAACGGAGTCGTGCGAAGGGGGTATATTTATAATGGAATATAAACCCCAAGCATTTCAAGTCAAAATATTGATGAAATTTTCATCAATATCTTAATTTTTTTTACAATATGGATTTTTCTATAAATAAAAATAGTTATTCATAATATGCTTCATAATTTGATTAATTCATAATTACTTATGACGCGTAAATAATACGCGCATGTGGCGATGCTCTCTCCGCCCACGTCAATCGCACGTTTCACTCGCACTCGGCACATCGTACAGGATGCGAGCGAGAAAAAACATCGCGCGTAGCAACAGAGGCTATTATTGATATTTCTATTTTTTTTCGCAAATTGCACACAATAAAGAACAATGATTATTTTTAATATTTATTCTTTAGATTTTTTTTTTTTAGACAAATATAAAAAAAAATGTAGAACATGTAGGATTTATATTAAAAGAATTATTCAAGAAAAATCAATACACAGCACGTCTAGGTTAAAAATAAGCTGCACATTCTAAAATGCATCTTATATTTTCTTAATATTCTAATATGATTTGTCTTTCACCCATACAATTAAGTTTACTGATTTGTTTTAACTATTCCTGCACTTCCTCATTGCAATCTGCACTAATTCTTATATGCTTTATAATGCGTTATTTTATATTTTGTGAAGAATAGCCTGATTTAGGATTGTTTTTAAATATATTGATACCAATCACCCAATTTAAATCACCGAAATCAAAACTGACTTCATTTTACTGTAAAATTTGACCCATAAACTTAGATAATATTTATTGTCGAATTAAAAATTACATAATGCTAAATATTAGGAGCAATACTATAGAAAAAAAATAGAATAGAGTTTATTCTGTATTCAACTTAAATTGACACCAAATGCTACTTTACAAATAATGGTTTTCTTTTCGGTACCCCGTAGTATAATTAAAGTATTTCGAAATTAGCGCAACGTTATCAATATTTAACGATATTATTATCCATTTTTGCAGTCGTGAATTTCAATGATATGTTTTCATTGCACTGTCATTGGCATCGATGCAAAAGGAGTTGTTTGCAGAATATTATAAAGTTGTTAACGACTAAAAGAGATGATGGCATATTAGTGCACTGAAATTAGCGATCAAACGGCACATATTTTAAAAATGCAGTCTAATAAATGCGACTCAGATTGTCTCGGTGACCTGGTTGAAATAATCATTGCACAACAAAACTGGCTTTTCAATGTGCACTTTGTTGACTCTCTTGCTTGTGATAGAAAAATGAGGGACATATCTGCAGAAATTACTCCGAATTTTATATTCTGATGGATAGTGTATACAAAATAAAGATGTAAACACTTCCTATTGATTTTTAGGTTAAACCACTTATTAATATGATATATAGCTTCATTCACTAGCCTTGAACGCCATTTTGATGATCTTCCGATATGCAAATTGCTAACGCATGCAACACATGCATTGTATTCGTATCTTTTAAGATAGTCACTCAACCGATTCTATGTTACAATAAATACGCAGAAGAGTGGAAAAACTGAATACAAATAAACAATATGATTTTGATAAACAATAGAAAAAAATCTCAATATCAACATGTTATTATAGAAATATTTTTGCGTGTGTATTAGAAAAATGACCTAAAACGACATAGCACAACACAAAATAAATTGCAATGACACGAACATATTATTATACTAATATTTCTCATGTCAACAACATTATCAATATCATCTTTCTCACAATTGTCAATATATATTAAAATGTATACAGAATGACCACTTAGTTTTGCAAAAACATTTTCAATAACAGTAGATTTACATATATAAATGAATTATAAATTTAATCAATTTAATAAATGACGTAAGACTAAGGTTTTAATGTTAAATGGTAAATATAATTTACAACACGATTTTGTCGACCTTTTGAAGAAATCTCGCAAACATGCTCTAAATAAGTATTTATTGTCTTTTCGACAATAATACCTTTTGTACGTCATCTTGAAATCTTTCTGTACACGAATAATACATGCGCAGAATTAACAATTATTTTTTAGGACAACATAGGAATTGTATGTATTTATTTTAAACTCTTGTTTACGAAATACCTTAGAGGATGTTGCATAATCCTACCCAAAAGTAGTATTCGAGGTCTTTAGAAGCTGGAGGCCCTGGCTCGGATCTATATGTTAATTGTTTACCTGTAATTAGATCTGATCTCAGATGATTTAATATTAAAATGAATACAAATATGTTGTGCTTCGATTTTATTTAGGTGAACGTCCGCGAATCTTTTATTGGTTTAAAGCATTGATGCTGTTTGGTTTTTTTTAAATTAAAGCTAGACGTGAGTTATTAACATATATATCAAAACGCCAACGGAATTTGTGAAAAAAAATCTGTATACATTTTTTGATGAGGAAAATGTATGTATGAAAATGCCAACAGGATAATTTATTATAACTCTGCATTATATTGATCAGATTCAGGGCCATTATGCGTTCAATATCGTCGAAATTTTTCCGATAAAAATATAAAACGACCAGAACCAATTGTTTAAATATCAGTAGACTTGAATTATTGACTTAGTGAACCATTGAGTGTTTGGGTAAAGTTTGCAAGTCACGAAATGTCACAATGAACAACACAATGAATCTCGTTTAAAAAAAAAACAAATAAATATAGAAATTTGATAATATCTTCATCCAGGATGTTGCATTACATTATCCTTTTTAAATCTGAACATTTTTTTGTGTGGATCACAATGTTAGATTTAAACGCTATTATTTATCCTCATACAACAGATGGTATCTTCCAATACTATACTTAAAAAAATACAATTTTAGGTTATGTGTACATTGGCCATTTTGTTTCATGTATTTCGTATAAAGTTTGAATTTAACGCCCTAACGTCAATAAATATGACCATCTTTCAAATTGACATTCGATTTATGTATAACAATATTATTATTTTATGTTTTAAATATATACATACTTTGTTTTATTAATATATTTTAAATTATATTATGAAACAGTCATATATATTATTTTTAATTTAAATTAAAAACGGTAATAAAATCAGATTTATTATAGATTTCAATTGATATCGTAAGAAAAATCAAATTTGTGATTCATACACGACCTTTACCTAGTGAATCAAAGGAGATGAACAAAACAAAAACACGGACAAACATGAATAAAATTATATATAACTTGTTAAATTTGGGAATCTGCTATACTTACAAAATGGGGACTTTTACGCACATATGACGTATTTGGTAGATAAGCTTATAATTTCCTCATTAATTTCATATTTAAAATTTACCCATATATTCAAATATATTTTATATATAAAGAAATATGGTAATCATTTATTTATATAATATAATAATCCGATGATACTGATAAAAAAATATATCGTCATGCCAGAAATGGTTTTATTTCTTTTTGCATTTGACAGATGAATTAATGATATACGCGTTGTATTACATATTTTTTAAATAATATTCATTAGAAAATGACACTTGGCATTAAAATATATAAATATTTTTTTTATCAGTTTCAAGCAAAACATAGATCAACAACAATGACAATTCTTACTCCATTAACAGCTGTTTTGACACGCCTCAATGTCGAGGTCCAAAAATTAGCGTTAAAATTTGTTCTAGACGAAACACGTTTGAAGATCGATTTCACAACCGAGAATCCGTATTTCCTCGATGAATCATTTGACGTATTTTATATTTTTTTCATATAATTTTTGTCCATCTCAGGTCAGAGAACTCTTACGTCATAGTATTATCCTCAAATGAGTATGCAATTACATATATTCAATGAACCGTAAATGAGCAGTTTGAGAGAAAAAGATTTTATTTAAATTAAAAAAATCGCTTATTTTAATGTAAATCGCGTCCTTGATTGCGTTACTGAAGAACGCGAGTTCATCCAACACAGACAATCGTCAATGTTAGAAATCACTTCGAGCGTGAAAATTATTCTAATACACACTATTTTGCAAAAAATATCTATATTAATTACAGATCTAATTATTATTCCATGAACTGAATAAAATAATAATTTTGATCATGCAAAAAAAAATATAGGGAGCCAAGGCCCTTTGTAAATTCTAATCATTTCTGCATAAATACATGTTTATTCATATGCGTATGATTAATTGCTTAATTCTAATAATCTAAGTTCACGGCTGAAATATAACGTTCTAATTAAATCCGGCTAGATATATAATAAAATACTGAATTTATTAGGCTTTAGTACATATTATTTACATTAATCTAATATAATATTCAAAATATGTAATAAATTTACAATAAATAACATGTCATATGCATGAATATTTCTTAATACTTAATAATTATTATATAATGTTTTTCAAAGTAAATAATAAATAAATTCAAGTAATGAATAATTCACGATATATTATGTTATAATGAAATAATAAACATTGCGAATTATTTGGTCCACGCCTTTTAACATTAAATCGTCTTGTATATTATTAATATATTTATAGGTAATAAAATTAATGGCGATGTTAATGGATCTATGACATGAGCACAAGACCGTGAAACTTATTTTTTTTAAATATGAATTGTAAATGCATAGATACATTTAAGCAATTGATCTGATGATAAAAAGGTATAGTCTCTCGGTCTTTCTCTAATTATTATACTGAATTTATTTATTATTTCGTTTGAATAAATGTTCGATAAAGATTCTAAAGATGCGGGGACAATGAGTCTCTCAAACTCAAACAGCAAATTCTACTAGCCAGTGTCATAAAGAATTCCCGGAATTATTCGAGTACTAAGACATTTTTACTATTTTCAGATATTGAAGGACTATAGTAATATTTTAAAGGATTTCAACAAGCTATATAATATTTTTTTTTAAATTAACTTCGGCTTATAATTTTTTATGCTTTACTTATTTTAAAAACAAATATTTTTCTTTTGATATTTCCTCGTGATTCATAGAGGTCAAACGTGATGATTGATACGTTTCTCATTAAAGTCAGAAATCGCTAGTGTAAACAATGATATTGCAGATCAAACTAATTTCTTAGTTACAATTCCCGAACATTCGATCAGGGCTAAAAAATTACAATGAATCTAAATTTATTATATTTTTATTAAAAAAACAATGCAATTTATAACAAATTTCGTTTTAAATATTAAAACATTGTTGTATGTGTCTTTAGCAGTGGCCGATTAAGCGGTAAGCTGACTAAGCGACACCACGGACCACGGGATTCCAGGGGCCCCAAAAGGGGCCCCGAGATTTAAATGAGAGACAATTTATTTTTCTGGGCTATTAATTAATTTGGAAGATGGACAAACCCGTGGACAACAAAAGAGTAGAATGTTTTTTGATTAAAACAAAGATACATTAATTGATCAAGTGATTATATATCATACGTTGTCTTAGAGCCGTTTTTAATATTTATTATTGGATTTTAGAAGACAAATTATTGGAATCATTGAAAGAAAAAAGTAATGCGATATATTAGTTAAAGGATATATTTGAAAACGTGCACACCATAAAAACCACACCATTAAAATATTCCTTTTTTAACAATTCATCTATTTAATGCGTCAGGAAAAAGTTTAAAGTGGTATTATGTTAGAAAAAAAACAAAAACACGGACAAATATGAATAAAATTATATACAACTTGTTAAATTTGGGAAGGTGTCAAACAACGGTACAATCTGCTATTCTTACAAAATGGGAACTTTTACGCACATATGACTGTTTTGTATATAACGCATGAAATTTTAGTCTTAATTGACATTGCCAAAATAATTTTCAAGAACTAAGTCTTGCTTTAATATGACTTTTCTATAAATTTATTTTTATGATGATGATATTTTTTTATGTCACATTTGTTAACAGCTTAATGAGAGTTTATATTATCTTCAAACTTGAATTTAAGGGCTTTGAATTTTTTACCTACTACAATCAACCCTCCTATAGCGTTTGCGGCGGTTTTTTGTACAGCGTTCCCTCCTATAGCGTTCGTTTTACAAAACGTAATATTTTCAAGGTTAAATATAATTTTCGTAAATATATTATTAATGTGCATTTTAAATATGTACGTGCATTTAGAGTAACATTTGTCAGCGTATTGTTTTGGCCCTTTTACTCCCTCCTCTAGGCGTGTCTCTGTTCTTTTTGGTGAATCGCCGTCTAAAAACGTTCCAAGGATATTTATCACAATACAGTAAGAAAATATTTCTTTTCATTTGTATATATCGTGAACAAATTATGATCAAGTAAATCGATGGCTGATTTTAAGGCAATATGATTTATGTGTTAAGGGGGTTTTCAATCATTCTAATTTTTTTATAAATTTAGCGACTGGTATTAAAAAAAACTCTATGGAACGTGATATTAGATGACTCTGGCAGTAATTAAATGCATTATTACCCAATTTAAAATGTTCATAATTGTTGTTAATATATTTTTATTTTATATTAGTATGTATCCTAAAATAAAACATATTTCCGTAAAGGTTTCATAGTTCATATTTACTTTTTTTTATTATTTATTCATCATATTCAAAAGCATTTTAAAAAAAGTTAACTAAAAAAAGTCCCTTTAAACTCCCTAAGTACACTAGTTGCGAATAAATAAACTGAAAAAAATATACGAGGTCAATAACCCCTCGCGCATATAGGCACGAGCTACTGTTATCCAATTAAATACGTGCAAGGTCATTGAAAATATAAAAATGGGTCAAATATTTGATTTGCTTCAAATCGCAAAGAAAGTTAAAAAGAACCTAACCCCAAATTTAGTATGGGTACCTAACTTTCTAAAGCGTTTTTTTTCTACAGCGTGGTCCCTATCTGAACGTTATAGAAGGGTTGACTGTATATATAATCCTCTACTGGTCTTTAGATAGGAGTAACTATTATTTGTGAATATTCGAATAATATCAAATTAATTTCATATTTACATTATATTCTTTCAATAAATGTGTAATATAATCTCAAAATAAATGTTTAAACTATTTTTTTATATGGTTTTTGTAGTTGACCAATAATGGACCCTGTGAAAAATTCGTTATTAAAATATTACAATAATATTCTTCTTCTTTGGTCGGCACCCTCATGTCTGAGGATCGTGATCATTCTCGTTCCGAAAGTTTTGATTTTGTCTCTCCAGGATTCTCTGCATTCTGCATCCCGCATTGCAGCTATTACGGTGGAGCCTGTGGCGGTCTTCACTTGGTCGCTCCAGCGGGTGGGTGCCCTGCCCCCTCCCCTGCGTCCTTGTACGTTTCCAAGCGCGACGAGCTTCTCCAGGCTATCGTTTCTTCTTGCGAGATGTCGAAAGCATCGAAGAATCCTTTCGAGACATGTAGTAGAATGACGGTCATTTTTGTCGTTCCCCATTTCTTTCAGGACAGACACGTTTGTGCGTTTAGCGGTCCATGGTATTCTTAGCAGACGTCGCCAGCACTACATTTCAAAAGCGTCAATTTTCTTTTTCATATTTTTCTTTATGGTCCAGGTTTCTACGCCGTAATTGAAAATTGAGAATACTAGACTCTCCACTAAACGTTTTATTGTCTTTTTGATATCCCCCTCTGTTTTTCCAAATCGCTGATAGCTTTGACATCAAGTGTTTTTTAGCCATCACTATTCGGCCTTCTTATTTCCGGCTCACAACTCGTTACTGTGGCAGGATCCGAGATAAAGAAATTCTTTCAACCCCTCTCCAGATCCGGAAGATTTATAGATCTGGATAGCTGATTATTCCTGTCGATGATCACTGGCTCTTGGTTTGGTAACGTTGATCTCGAGTCCTAGTTTCTTACTTTCATAGATAACTTTTTTGAGCAGATCGGCCATTTCTTCTTCGTTGGTGGCTATCAAAGTCGTATCGTCCGCATATCTAAGATTTGAAATTTTTTTTACCCGCTATTTTAAATCCGCCTTCCCAGTTTTCAAGAGCTTTTCTCATAATATACTCCCCGTACAATAATATAATTTTTCCCATTTTAAAGCGACTGGTTCGAATTTAAACAGCGAGAGATTCCTTTTAGTATAAAATTTCTTGTAAGAAAACTGAAAGACTTTTTTCGATTTTTTATTTTTTTATTTTTACTGCAAAGTAAATTACATTTGTAGGGCCAATAATATTTTAAATCGTAAATTAATGAATTTTACAACTGCACATTTAGGAGAGGAGTATTAACAGGGTTTAGAACAGGAGCTGAACCAAAAATAATTTCGGTTTATTTTGATGGAATGAAAACCGAAAGGTAAAAATAGAAAATTTATAAAAACATTAGCGCAATTTTTGAAATTCGTGGGTTGCACAAATTCCATTATTGCTTTATTTGTTATGTTAGTACACTTGACATGTCATAAAAATCGTTGCCATATTGGTTGCTTAATTTATTGTTGGTTGTCTAAAGGGTTTTGGTATTCTTGGCGATTATTGCTTTTTAATTTAGAAAGAAAAATGTCTTGAAGCGATGCGCAAACCTCCATACGTGCCGAAAATGTATCTCTGGATCTTTTTCCTATTCTGCGAAGATGAAAACAATAATGAAAACAATATTTAGCTAATATTGAGGAGAGTTCTTTCATACGTACTTTGATTAATAAATAAAGATTTTTGAAAAAAAAATAAAAATAATTATGGAAATAAATAAATAAAAAGAATTTAATTTTATTTCATAAATGTACTATTATATCAATGTTCATTGTTTGTAAAATTTATAATAAATATAAAACATACACAAAATCACATTTAAAATAAACGTATTCTAGAATCTAAAGCATTAAAATCTTTTTATTATTATATTTTATAATCTCTTGAGGCACCCTAGCACGGTAATATTTTAGCGTTAATCACGTCAATGCGTTAAATTGAAATCAAGGTGAAATAAGAGATTCCCTCCTCGCATAGGCTTAGTTCGGTTTGCAGGTCACTATATAAACCCTGTCGGCAGAATCAAACCAAGACAAAACTCAGTTGCTTGCAAACCTGTTGGACAGTGTGCACCGAGGAGGATTATCACTTAATTCCGAGGTATATTAAATCATAATAACAATATATCACACCAAATCCTAATAATCTATAACTGACATATAATGTCCACGACAATAATTAAAAAATATAATAATACAAATATAAATGGATATTGATGAAATTTGTTGTATACATACATACTCGTTAATACATGTTCGTTTTATTTAAATATTTGAATATTTAAATAATTAAATATTTTAAGCATACAAGGGACAGTCAAACATTTATTTTAAAAATAATTTCGAAACACGCACGCAAAATCATACGACACCTAATGATTTGTATTTTGTTATTGTATATAAAGTTGCAATTTTAAACATTAAACTATTGATTTTGTCGTACGTGTTACTTCTATAAATATTCAACGTTAATCGGTCGTGTTAAATGAAGAAGTGTTAATTGAAGTAATGCGATGGTAATATGCGAGTAGATAATACATTTGTATATTGCAGATGAAGCTGGTTATTTTCGCAATTGTTGTGCTCGTTGGAATGGCAATAGCCATCCCGGTCGCCGATCCTCAGCCCAAAAATGGACCAGAGCTCGAAAATGGACCCGAAGAGCCGCAAGCCGCCAAACCCGACGACGATCTGGACACTGATGCCACGTTTTGGGGATACCGATCATACTATCGTCCCTATTATTCCGGATGGAGAAGCTACTACAGACCATCGTGAGTAATAATTATATTATTTAGAGTTTTTTTTTTATTTATTATCTATTTTTTATTTTTACAGTTACTATAGCGGATATGGACATGGTGGATACGGAGGATGGAGCAGCTATCCCAGATATAATAATTATTGGTGGTAAATTCGGCAACAATGCAAATTGACAAGTGTCAACTATTACTCATCGTGCACCACAAGATTAATACAAATCTATGCCATACCTCTTGTAATATGTTATTACTAGCAAATCACTTTTGTTCTTTAATATGAACCTTCTTATAATATCTACCACCTGTCTTATTTGTGATTTTGTATATTTTTTACTTCAATAAAAACTTTTTTAATTAAAATATATGTGTTTAAATGTTGAGATAAAAAAATACGCGGTTTTTTTAAATATCATAGATTGTGCTGCTGCTTTTTCAATCTTCAAAGGACTCCTGGAACCTAATTTTCAATATGATGCATAGTTATTTCAGCGATTCTGACTTTATCTTTTCAATATTGACATAAGGTTATTCTTTCGTTATTTTTTATTCATTTTCAAGAATAAGAAGTGGTCGCGTATCCAACAAATACGAGAGCTGAGACTTGCTTACAAAGTTGATTTTGGGCAAAAAATCTTTCCGTATTTTTTTACAAGAAAAAAATCCTTGAAAATGCAAAAACAACCTAAAAACTTGTCGTCGGTCAATATAAAAATAAGCATTAAATGACTACTGATATCCAGGTACGTTAGGGATAAAATATTTAAAATTCTTTTTATCAAACCTTGTTCTTCGACGTTCTTTAATTCCCATTATTGCTATTAATTAAGTTAAAATATTATGTTTTTCAATAATACGATTTTTTGTTGCAGTGTTAGTGAGTGATAGTTTTTAAATGATATTTGACATAAAATCAATATAAGTCTACAGTACAAGTTATTCTGCAGGTTTTTTAGCTCGAATATAATGCAATTATTTCAAAATAAACTTTCTACAAATTAAAATAAACAATTAGATGTTAGATGTAATGTATTTGGCTCCAAATTAAACAGTGTTTGGATAAATACACAAGTTGCTGTCATTTTATTTAAAATATACATATTTTCAAATCTCTATATTATATGATTGACTATCATAGTTTTCAAACTACTTATTTAATTCATTATATTCCATGAATTTATATGAATACTGTCAAATGCACCCCTTTCTATTGAAATGTCTATTGAAAAGGGGTCGATTTGGTTTAAAAAAGGTGTATTTTATTTCCAAAAGGGTGTATTTGATTTGCACGTCAAAAACTTTATATAAATAATTTCAATAAATTAAATTTGATATAAAAAAATCATTTCTATTTTTCATTTCAACCCTGTTTCTAATATAAAGGTCGTGTTATATTCGAGAGCGCATTATATTCAGGCGAAAGCGAAATATTCAACATAAAGCGCGAAATATTTTTTATTTTATGTTTTTTTTTACATCATTGCACGCAGCAATTTAGATTATTATAAAAAAATATTTATTTATTTATAATGACAATGCGTGATTGGCATTTTAAAATTATCAATGTTATATACAGATGCCACTAGTAAGATTAAAATTATTACTTTATCGAGTAAGACCGTACACCAGTGCTTCTCAATGTTTGAAGCACGCCTAACACGGAGGCAATTTATTTTGGTTACAATGAGCAATTCATTAAGATTTGTTGTATTATTTTTTTCGATATTGCTACCTTGATTTTCCGAGAAAATATAGCTAATATATCCCAGTTAGTCCATTTTTTTATTATAGATATTTAAAGCATTCAAGTTAGGGATGGCACATAAAAAATTGAGAAACATTGGCACACACAATCAATTAATTAATTCGAATTTTCAAATAATTAATT
>JAGXCT010034343.1:53954-79153 GCA_022495035.1 Philopotamus ludificatus
CGAGCAAGATTCTGGAACGAATTATGCTCGTTATGAGAGGTTCCACTGTATATTTAAAAATATAATGCAATGGTTGTAGTTAATGCTTTGCTATTATCTTTTTTTTATTATATTACGTGTACAATTGGTTAATAATAATCGTAAATCACCCCATTCTGTAAAATTTAATCGATTTCTAGTTTTTAAGTAAGATCTAGGAAAAGCTAAAAATAATCACCCGGTAAATTTTTGCTTTACCATTCCAATATTTGGCATAACCAATTTTGTTTGATTATTATTTTTGTCTTTCAAATTCTCTTACAATTCAATAAATAGACTCTAGACAGAAAATAGACTCATAAGCATTTTAACACAAGATATTGATGAATACTTTATAAATATCTTAACGATTTTAAAAAAAAAAATGGATTATTATAAGAATAAAAATAGTTATTCTTGATACACGTCGATATTTTGGTTTTTTTAACTAATCATTATGACTCGTAAATGACACGCACACCCGACGATGTCCTGCCCCACACTGAGGACACCCCACCGATAGACCGACCGCTAAATTCTAGTGGCACGTGTCACTATTATACGTTTCACTAGCACTTGACACATCGTTACGGATAGAAGCGAGAAAAATCATCGCGTCCTTGGCTTCAAAAGCGAATATTGTTGTTTTATTTTTTTGTATAAAAATAATTATTAGAGAAAAATAAAAAAAAATCCCAAATAGGACCCCATCGGCACGGCTAGGTTGATGACAACTTTGACATTGCTTTTTGCCATTAATTGGCACATATTTGCAGATATAGACGACACAGTAACTCGCACGCAGCTTTGTAACCGTACATTGTTTAATCTCGATTATCATTTAATCTCGATCAATGATCGCTTTCAGTCAAAAATGTAAAATCTTTGAAGGGCCGCAAGAGAAAGTGTGGCGAGCCGCATGCGGCCCGCGTGCCGCGAGTTGCTGACCCCTGGTATAGACCCTTTATAAATATCCATCGACCTCCAATGGGTTTGTCTGAATTACCTTCTGTTGGACCTTTTAAATGCTCGCTGATATTTTTAATCTCAAAACTTTCCTTCCCAAAGATCCTCATAAATAACAAAAGTACATACATGCCTTTATGTAATCTGTTTTTAGATATTTTTTAATGTGTATCCATCTGTTCTTATAATCTTATAAAATAATAATAAAAATACCTTGCTCTAAACCAAATTTATGAGAGCCTATCTGCATTTTGAACGAATTCATCTGACATGTTTTACACTCACGATTTGCGTCATTATAAAATTAACACCGATAACAAATATTCGTAATAAATTTACATCGCTTTAAATCATTTCTTGTCCTGAAAAATAAATACTATAAGTTTCCCGGTTTGTTCTAAAAAAATAACCCGTATGACATATAAGAGGAAAATATCTAAAATATGACAACGCACAATACTGAAATGGAGGCCAAACGAGATATTCCAAGCCCTCGTGGTGGGTTTTTATGTTATTTATTTTGAACAAACCACTATATAAAAGCCATGCCATCTCTTTTGAAACCAGATATTCATCGACTTTCATAGAAGACACTTCTCTCCAAACAATATTTTCACGGTATAGTTAAACTAACACTGAAATATACATTTTATTACATGTTATTAATTATAAATCTGCAATTGAATGTGCATTACAGATGAAGTTATTATTGTTTACGATTGTGGGATTATTGGGTCTGGCTCTTGCAGTGCCCGTCCACAAAGCTGTGCCTGATTCACCTGAAGCTTCACATGTATCAGAAGAAGATCCCAAAGATGACCTGAAGGCAGATTCGACTTTTTGGGGATTTAAACATTGGGGACATTATCCAAGGACATATTATTACTATCCGTAAGCAACAAATAGTACCTATTAATTCGATTAATATTACGAATTAGCTACATATAAGATTTAATAGTATTATAAGTTATATCAAATAATTAATTGAAACCATTTTTTACTTTTCAGTTATCATAGTGGATATGAATGGAATAACGGCTATTCGAATTGGGGTGGATATTATGACTATTCTTCGCACTATGGTTGGTATTAGGATGGTTTCAAACATAGATGATTTTCTTTAATTAATTATCAATTCGATTTATTTATGTTATCTTGTGATATATTATTATAAATTATATAAGTTTCCAACTAAATATATCAAATTTTGTATTTTATATAAACACTTTTATTTTTATTTAAAATTCCTTATCCCCGCTATGAGATCGATACATTGAAGCGACGATACTTTTCTTTTTCTTTAAAGATTTTTATCGTGAATTTTTACCAGTGTCATTGAATACAACTTGCTATGATAATTTAAGTTAAACAGAAACTGAGCTAAGTTAGTATACCTAGGTCTGTTTATGCGATATATATTAATACGTTCCACACAAAACCGCTTGACATAAAATCACATAAAAATACTAGGCTACCATATAAAATATAGAATAGGTTCCATGATTTTATAAAACCACATAAAACTAGATCAACATATAAAAATGTACTAAATGTCGCATAAAAATGTTTATAAAAGTTGAGAAAAATAAAAATGCTTGAAAATTGTTAGAAACTATTTATTATTTTAATTTAATTAAATAACAATTATTTATCAGATCTACTTTTTGAAGGCAATGATTATTTACAAAGAGAAATAGCATTACCTTAAGTTAGTCTTGAATTGAGCTTTTGATGATGACTGACTGACATCGTGACTGATGATTTGAAATTTGAAAGTTCTCAGTATTTGGATTATTAAAGAGAAAATGATTTTCTATTTTATTGCAAAATATTTTTGAATTACGGTACATCGTTTTCCGGCTCTTCGAAGACATTTATAGTTAAGCTAATAATATCATCATCATTCAGGGTTGATCCATAAGGAAATCATCCCATTTATCTATCGTCAAATAGCGAAAAATGGTAAAATAAAATTTACGGGACTTCCATAATAAATAACGTTATTTACTGTTTCTAGTATATTAAAACAATTATTTAGTGAGTCATACATGACTTGTATGAAAATTAAATTTTATCACGAGACGAATCTAGAGAGGAAAATGTAAAAATGTTGGGCCTAATGAGGTTCCGATGTCGATTGTTTCCTTATTATGTTTTTATTCTAATTATTATATATAAGTGATTGATAGCATTTTTGTTAAGAAAATAATATAATTTAAAATTGTTTTCGGCTTTTTATATTATTTATATTTAATTTGAATACTTAATTAATAAAATTAAGTATTCAAGATGATTCTGAAAGAAAATTAAAAATCTATTTAATTGTAATTTTAGGCTGTAATTTAAGAATTCAAATCGGTCAGTTATTTGATGGAATCCAAAAGAAGAATTGTGGGGTAATTTAAGATATCTGGATTTCAGATGAACCCACGTCCAATTATTTTATTTAAGAAAAAAAAAAAAAATATTTCTAAATAAGGCTCATCTTCCAGATCAGCGACCGTAATATTGTTTTGGTTTTATTTTAACATCAGCTGTGTGTTTTTTTATAAAAAAAACGTCTGTCGCACATTAACCCAAGGTATTTTTTACCTTGTTTTTCCACTGCATTTCTTGACATTTGCAAATACACTTATCACTCGCTTAACAGGTGCCATTCTCGAGCCGTTCTCGCTTAAAATTCAAAGATGTGTTGACTGATTTATTGATGTTTGGTTGTCTTGATTGATCATAATTTGAATTTAAAATTCTTCTAGAACTTTATCGTACAGTATAACTGTTATAAGCAAGCCATTTTAATTATTGTTCACTATCCAAATCACTAAAGCCTTTTTTTCGACAAAATCAACAGTGTGAAATGATGAATGGGTGTATTTAGTTGCATTTTATTATTAAAATGAATCTAGAGACATCTGGCTATAAATATAATATTATATATTCTTTCAATTCACTTTGACGCCTTTGAGGAGTTTTGAGGCAGCAGTATACTCAAAAACTAGGACAAGAAATTTTTATGGTGCGAAATAAATAAGTCTCTCAAACCACGACTCTGGTTAATTTTAATAATATATCAGTTAGTTTAAAATTTATATTATTTGTTTATAATTATTTTTTCAATAAGGAATATATGTCATTAAATGAATTAATTCCAACCCGCCAAACTAACTATGTACATAAATATTTTTATAAATCATACAGGTAATGGTTTCTTCCTCTTACATACTCCCTGACCAGTGTTATAAAAATATCCCTGATTTTATAGTTTTCTTCGGACACCTATCCGACTACCAACGTAACACAGATGCGGTTACCTAAAATTATCGAAATAATATGCGTTACCTACAAGCCATAACATTGGTTAAATATGCTAAAGTGACATCTTACTCATTTACCTTACACTTTTATTTGTAGATATTGTATATTCCGAGAATTATTGCAGTGAGAAATTGTCACTTCGAAAGGAAAAATATTTTTTATTTCTATTATTTTTTTATTAATTGAAATAAAAAGACAGTTTTTGATATTCATTTAATTATTAAAAATCCATTATTCATGTGCCAATAATGAGAGCTGTAATTAAATCATTAAGAGTTTATATCTTTAAATAACTGATCTAATCATAAGTAAAGTTTTCCAGAAATTACTGGAAAATTCATGTTGGATAACGAAATATGCATATCACTCGCTGGTTCAAACCAAATCCTCATTTAACATCTTTTTTCGATGCGAAATCTACTTAATGCGTTTCTACTTAACAATATATTTTTAACCTAATAGATATTATAATTTGAATCTTTATTTTATTATCTAATATATTAATTATTTTTTCAGTTTTGGAAATATATTCTATGTACAAATAAAGGTCTAAATATTTCACATTCAGCTGTTACAAGTAATTCTTCATAGGCTATCTCTTTTTGAATTCTGCATTTCAATATGGCTATCATTATAAATCGATTACGCTTTTGATTCATTGTTTGATATAATTGTTTTGTTAATAATTATTGTTTGAAAAACAGTGAACATAATACTGCCTTCCTTAAAACCAAAAGTCCAGCCAGATATTGACGAAATATTATACATTGCTTACTTTTATAAAATATGTATGTATGTATGATGTGGAATGGGGCTAAATGATTTGTAGTACATTATCAACAATAGTAATTATTATTTTTTTTAAATAATATGTGTATTATTTTGTTGGCATTGATTCACTTAATTCACAAGTTTTGAGCTTTGCTTTAAAAATTTTACCCTATATTATTTTTCTCAACCGATTATTTAATTTACAGGTTTAAGAAAACAATCATTAAATTGGGCTTAATGTGCCAAAACGTAATTCAATTGCTTAAGGGCATTTTTATTATAATGATGAATAATGAGAATAAATAAATATAAGTATTTTATTTAATATAAGTAATTACAAAATATATTATAAATCATTATATAAAAAATAGTTTAATTGAACTTATATATTAATTTTCATATACAAATAGAAACGGAAAAAGAAAAGCGAACTTTTCGTGCTTTTTTGAATTATTTGTAATATAACTTTGTTTGTCGACGCTTTCATTCTGATTTTTGTGATTTTTTTTGTTTCTAATTCGGTTCCTCTTTCTAACTTCTTCCCTATAAGCAAATAATGGTCGAAACACAATATTATCCTCGGCTGCAACTAATATTTCACTCTCTTCATAATATGATGTTAAATTATTGGAGTTTTCATGCCTTGAAATATTAATAATGCTCTCATCACTCTGTGTGATATTATATGGTAGAGTAGACGCAAAATGAATATGTATCAAAATGTAGATGGAATGTACGAGCATGATGTTCGAATATTTAAACTAAAATATTTAATTTATTAACAATCGAATAATTTTTCTTTATAAATCATATAGAAAATATTCAATTACCTTATTAAAAATGAGAAAACAGATGCGTTGATGTTATATGTGTGAAATTGTATTCTGCATTAAATTAAATTTGTGAATCTTCATATATAAACCAAAATGTGATCTTGTGTATTATGTTTTTTCGCTCTTAAATAAGAACCATTTAATTACGCTAATTTTGAAGGACATTTAAATCATTCCAAAATTTATTAGCATATAAGTGCTAATTTAAAAATAGATATTAATGTGTATTGAGTAAATATTGTTTATTTACCAAATGTATTAGAAAACTATTTTATACTATTGCATAAACATTACAATTATATCCATAAATAATAAATAGATGATTTAATCGAATAAATATTACATTAAATAACTAAAATAATACTATTAATTAGTGATCCCGTTGTTTTTATAAATTGAATATTTATTTGTAGAATTTGTCCAAAATTTTATATAAAATAATAAAAACCAATATTTTTTTATTTCCAGAAATATGTAATCAAATTTTTATTTAATATTAAATAATTGCCAACATATATATGACTCTTGAGCTAAAAGTTACGCATTGGAAGATTACTAGGGCCACAAGGATGGTCAGACATCGTTGAAGTAATAAATTTTGTTTATTAAATTACTAGCGTTAAGTATTAATTAAAAAAAATATATAAATTACAGACACATAGAAAACACCGTAATATATAAAAAAAAGCTATTAATTATTCTAAAACTTTAAGACACTTTAGATTAAAAGTTTATCGAAGTAATTGACTTATTTATAACATAAGTGAGGTATCTGTATGTAAAATATAAATCGTGATTTTACGGACACCGTATATAAAGTTTTCTATTGTAATCAGAAATTACATTTGTAACAGTCAATTATCCTTTCGGTTCAATTGTAGGGCGATGAACTTTCCGTCCGTGAATTGCATTCGGTGAACTTTTGCGATAGAAGCATTACTGATGCAGGTTTTAGCATATTTTATATCGCGGTAACACAGACACAAAACAGAGGTTTGAATATGCACACATGATCATCGCCAGTGAGGACATGGATACTGACGCTGATGGTTGTGTTAGACATCTATTGAATATTATTTAAAATGATCATCAAATATTTTTTAGTAATTTTCTTAGTGATTTTTTTGAATTTTATCAGTCAGTCACGCTCTCAATACCAAGGTAAAATCTTCAAAATTATTTAAATACGTATTTTATACATGTTTTGATACAAACGCCGGGCAAATCAACAACAATTTCAATATATCAAATTGTGAAACAAGCAGTGGCGGCTAGTTTACATACACTTAGGAGCTACAGCATCCCAAGCAAATTAAGAAAAAATATTATATCATTATTTTTTATTTTTACCTCGCCTTATTTTTTATATTTTAAATTAAATTTAAGGAATATATACTTTTATTTCATTAATCTACTGCAGCACCCCTAAATATTTACCCACGAGCCACCACTGTAAACAAGTATTTGTTTAACCTTCACCTCTTGTCCCAATAATGTTGAATCTGGTACGTATTTGATTATAAATGTTTGCATACATTTGTGATAAGTCACTGTTCATTAACTGTATATCATCTTAGAATACCGTTATTAATAATATTATTTTTTATTAAAAAAATGTTAATATATTGTGTATAAAGACGTCGATACCGAATCGTATTTTTAAATAAATTTTCCGTATTCTATTATTTTTTTTGTATAACTGTAATTTATATTTACGAATAAGAAAATACTCTGTAATATATTCATTTGATTTAAATTTTTGAACCGTTACATTTCGCAAAATCTTCATCTAATCAGGGGTTTGTCATATTTTAGGGTAACTCTTGTAAAGTGGGTATAAACTGTTGTTGTAAAATATTATATTATTAGATTAAGTTCATTGTACCTCAAATAGAGCTAAGACACTTTATTCTATAACCCATTATACATAAGCACATAATTACATATGAAGAAAGCCTAACGGTCCAGATTATACGGTGAGAGCTGAAACGTTTTTCTTATTTATGAACACCGGACTAACAACATTAGCAACACCGAACTAACTAAATTAACATTATTGCGTCGTTTAGTTTAAAGCTCGTTCTTTGTCTTTCAAATTTGTAGAACCATTTTTGTTTCAAAATCTGCTACTTTTAAGAACGTGTACATGTTCTTTGTACTTTTACATGTTTTGAAGTCAAAATTCCTGAAAATATTTTATTTAAGTACGAAAGATACACTGCTCATATTTAACAGTTTCAACTTTATCTCAGTATCAGGTACTATGGAAATACAGCATTTCCGCCGCTCTGGAATAATATGATAGCTAAAGATACAACTTCTTATTTGACATAAGACAAACGTGTTGGAGGTACAGGTTGATGTTGGAAATTAATTTTGCTGTGTCTCGAAAAAATACGATATGGTAAATAGCATAATACGTTAAAATTTGTAAAAAGTTCAAAATTTTGGTTTACATAATTTTTTTTTTACATATTTTAGTTTAAGAATTATTAACATTTTAAATAATTCTTGGACTTTCCTGTAAGCTTTATTTTTGAGATACAGCAAGATTGCTATGTTACGTTGATATATTGTACAGCGGTTACCATTTTATTTTCATTTTCACTATTACTATATAAAGTTCTTTATCGTTATTATTACACAAACACTACATATTTGCAGAAGAAGCATGTGAAATAGACGGCGTTCCAGGTATCTGTTCGCAATTGAGAAGATGTAGAACAGCTTTAAACGATCTGATGCTGGGAAAGAGTCCTAAGGTATTTAATCAAATATTAGGGACACCAAATCATTTTTTTGTTCAGATAGGTTGAAGTGTTAATTTTTTGCTATTTTTTGTTTAAATAATTAATTTTATTTTTAAGAGTAAAACGTGAAACCAGAAACTTCAAATGATAACTTTTTTTGTTGTGTTAGTAGATTTATCTTCAACGTATCTTGACATTGAAGGCCATATTGGATACTCACTTCATAAAATTTTTACATTACAGAACAAAATTCTTATTTTAAAATGAGTCTAGTATGAAAGGCATACCGAGGAATATTAATATAATGTTAAAATATTTCTATATTCAGAACTGTTCATCCACGGGCAACACACAGAAGGTGTGTTGTGTGGCAGCTTCAAATGTGCCATCAACATGTCCTCCTTATTCCAGCTTCTAAAATTAGGATCAAGAAGACTGGAAAGAAGGCAGCAGACAGTAAGTAAATAAAATATTGAGTGTTAAATATATAATTAAAAAAAATATTTTCAGAATGTATCGATTGGGCAGAATTGATATATCCTTGTGTAAAGAGTAGTGCGCTCATACCTGGAGCCCCCCAAATCAGAGATGATCGTTGTTCACACAATAGCGTTCCTTTGATCGTAGGTGGAACGGTAGCTGGAAAAGATGAATTTCCACATATGGTAAAAGCATAACTTATTTTCTTTGTTATCCAAAATGTCTCGTAGCATTACATATTTTTAAAGGTTGACTTATGGACAGCGCGTCTACAAAATAAGATTCTGTGAGACCGTTTACAAAAATAAAATGCAATATGTAATAAACAGAAACAGCAAGTGTTCAGCTATTTTTAAATATATTCGCATTAGGAAGTGAGACATTTGTTATAGCGTGAGAACAAAATTTGGGGTTGGCGTAAACCAACCGCCGCTGGGGATTGGAACTGTGTGACATTCATCTATGCCTCATGTTATTCTCGTAATGCAGACGCTGACCGGGCAGAAATTTCTCGAGGTATAAAAAAATTAAAATTCACTGGAAGTTGGGTGGATGATTAACACCTTCCAGCTGAACTCCTGCAAGAGACTCGATGTCCGTTTATTTATGCCTGTCACACAGTGGTTGCAACCCCAGGCGACGGACTTCTATGACAAATGTATTCAAACGTTGGTCCCACGGAATGACAAATGTCTCAATTTCGGTGGCGATTATGTTGAAAAATAAACACGAAGCTGGAGAAGATGAATTTTCACATATGGTAAAAGCATACCTTATTTTTTTGTTATCTGAAATGTCTTGTAGTATTATATATTTATAAAAGTTGACAAATTTCCATGAAATTGTGTTTTGTTTCTGTAAACGGTCCCAGAGAAACTTACTTTGTTACCGATCCTCGTACAAAAATGATGCTAGTAATCAATTAAAGGTACTCCTCGGTTTCGATCTCCCTCCTCTAATTAATATACACTGGGGATGTGGAGGAACCCTGATCAGTGAACGATGGGTAATGACAGCTGGTCATTGCACATGGATACCCAAAACTGAGTATAAAAATTAATATTTTATTTGGTTGTTCTGTATGAAATGTCCGATTTCAAACAGAAAAAGCAATATTTTACACATAACGAAATTTATTTGTTGGAATTCGCAAGCAATCCATTTTGTACATAGTAACGATTTGATGTAATAACAACATTGATTTTATTGAAACAATAACGAGAAACAATTGATCTTGCCCCTTTATCTGGTGTTTCTCGTGCGGACTCATTAATCTTGTTTTTATTAACTTTTCCTATTGACCGCAATTGACCGAAGTAGTTGCAATAAACCCTAAGGTCCTCTACACATGAATCGGACGTGAGTCAAAAACAAGTCACGATGTTTCGTGACCACGCCCATGTGCAGGGTTGGGGGTCTCTGGAGGCGTCGACTGAGATCAAACAAGTTTCGACTCGTTGCTTTTTCTCGCTCGCTTCTGGTACAATGTGCTGTAAGTGCGAATGAAAAGTATACTATACAGTGCTTCCTCAAGGCTCATTGGATAGATCAAAACTCCGAGAACAGAGTTTTAGAAAACAAATAACGGATTCGAAGAATTAAATGCCCCCAAATCACCAAAATTTACGTGGCACATATTAGGGGTATTCAAAAGAATAAACTATATATATATATATATATATAGTTTATTCTTTTGAATATATATATATATCATCATCATCATCATTTGCCAGTCACAAGGCTCTCACTCGCTGAGGGCATGGACCTTACCAAACTCTCGCATGGTAGTCGAGGCCAAAGGAACCTGAGTCTCACACGTGACGTGAGGGCTCCCCTTTCGTGTCCATACCGCGGGGACCCGAGCCGTCTTGGTATGCGGTTTTTTATAAAGAGTTTCCCTCTATATATATATTTTCATTTAAATAATGTTTCATCGATCTGGAAAGATAGTGGTCAGAAGATGCCATGCCTGGATAAAATTAATTGTGACGAATCAACCTCCATCCGAGGTTGGTTAATCATTCTCGCTCATTTTTTGCCGTATGCAGGCGAGCATTGTCTTGCTGTAAAAAAACTTGTCTTCGTTGCACGAGGGAGAGTTGTTTTTTTCATTTTCTCAGCTAAACCGTCTAGTTGTTCATAATAAAGATTCGCATTCATTGTTTGGGTAGATACAGGTTTTTCACTTCAAATTAACCCATTTGCATTTCAAATTAACGTTTTTGTAAATCAAATAAACCATTTTTCATTTCAAATGAACGATAGACAAATTTCTGATAGACATTTGAAGTAAAAAAGTTTAATTTGAAATGCAAAAGTGTGAATTTGAAGTGAAAAACCCGTATAAGAGCTGGAAATTAATTATGCCTACATTATATGATAGAGAGATAAGAGTATTATTTGTAAGTCTGGGCTTGGGGTTGGTATAGCTACCTGACTCTTTGATGGCTATTGATGTTTTCACTCTCAGTTTGCATGCTGTTCATTTTCATCTCTAGATATAACATCTTACTAATATAATGTTTCGGATTTAATTTTCAAAAGATACTTACATGGGTTTATTTGATCGTTTATAATCTCTAAACTTGTGATCCATCACCCCCTGCTTACCTTGAAGATTTATTTATATGACTACGGTGGATATCTACGAACAAAAAGATTCCAAAGCGCGATTCACCCATATAAAGATTTGATAAAGATGCAAGGGGAATGAGTCTCTCACACAAATATCCCCCCCGTTTCAAACCGCAATTTTAATATCATTTCAGATAGATTACGATTTATATTATTTGATTTTTTTAAAAATCATCCATTCAACAAAAGATAGATGGCGTAAAACTCGGGCATTTAATTCAGAGCAACCTAATATTTTTATAAATACGTGAAACTATACTTTTTGACTTTATGCATAATTTCAGAACTAAAGTTAAACATGCGAGATTAGGCGGCAACGATATAGGAGTCCCAACAGACCCAAAATTAATGCACACCATAGAAAAGATAGTAACACATCCTGACTATGTACGAACGTCCATTTACAATGATATAGCCCTGCTTAAATTAGACAGAAAGTAAGACTATACCTAGCTGGAACCTTATTTATTGTTTGTACAATATATCCGTGTTATAATTCCAGCGCCAAATTTTCAAAATCCGTCATTCCAGCATGTCTTCATACGGATCCATCAAATAATAATATTAATAAATTTTTGGCATCCGGGTGGGGAATTTTTGGAAACGAAATGCGGAGCACAAAGCTTTTAAAGGTTAATTATTTTTTCAATAAATTTATTTATAACCAACTCGTATATAATTTAATTATACTTTAAGGTAACACTTGAAAAATTCAATCACAGTGAATGCTACATAAAAAAATCCGCCACGAACACGGCACCCGTTGTCGTTCGAGATGAGACACAATTATGTGCCGGACATCACACCGAAGCCAAAGATACTTGCCAGGTTAAAAACAAAAGAATATAATTTGCATAAACATTTTGATATATTATATTTATCAAACATAAATATTTTTTAGGGAGATTCCGGTGGTCCTCTCCAGATTTACAATTCCGATGTTTACTGCACGTATACAGTGGTCGGAGTCATATCTACTGGAAGAGATTGCGGAACTCCGGGACAACCGGCTCTCTACACCAGAGTTTCAGCATTTATTCCATGGATTGAAAGCGTTGTTTGGCCTTGATCGGCCAATATTACTATGCAATTTCAATTATTTCAATTATACTTGACATGCTTTATTACACCCATTCTTTGTCTTATTTATCATCGTAATTAATAATATTAATAAATAATTCATACATAAAACTGATTAAAAGTAAAATAAGAGTTTAACTTTTTCTCTAATCATTTGATCCTCATAGTCCTGACATCAGGGTTGAGACGGACTTATCGGATATTTTAGTAGTGGACGATTTAAAAATAATTCAAGCCAAGTTTAGTGCCATTGGTCTTATTTATGATTGACGGCGCCAGTTTACACTGATGAGTTTATTATAATCTAATATTAGATTTGCAAGTCATGACTTTACACTTTTAAAGATGTCTGACCCTCTTATTTTAACACACAATGACTCCAGACTTGTAATCTACCTATGCACCACGTTTAGCCACGCGCCATAGGTTGACTACCCCTATTTTATATTATTGCAAGAAACAATAATATTACTGTTTATATGTTACTAGAATTAGTTAGAATATTAAATTTAAAAGCAAATAATTTTATTTATTATATATATAAGAATAAGCCAGAGGTCGATCCAAATTCTGATGAAATTAGACCTACATCTGGCTTATAGGATTATTATCAAAATTTATACTCAAAAGTGACATCTTACTTATTTACCATATACTTTTATATGAAGATATTGTATATTTAGAGAATCTGTCAATGAGACTCCACCTAGAGTTGGTAATAAAATTACTTATCCTAAACTATAATTTTAGTTAGAAACACGTCTCATTTGCTGGTCCTGAATTTTATTAGAAGAAATTATATCTACTACTAGATCCCAAACCGACTTTCTCTCCGCAGTAGAAGCAACCTCTATAATCCTAGAGACTGGCTCTGGCCTCCATTCAAATCTCTTTTTTATAAAACTCGCGAACGCGGCTCACGTCAGACTTCCTCCTGAGACCCTTAAGGCAGACTTAACCAAAATAATAAACTCCGAAAAGACTGTCTCCACCATTACAGCTGGCGATTTCAACGCAAAGCATAGCAACTGGGGATGTATAACCCAGAACAACGCCGGTAAATTAGTAAATAATCTCAGCAGCAAATATAGCTGGCAAATCTGCGCTCCAGATGATTTTACTTACGGCGGCAACCTTCAAATCCGAAACCCAAGTGTCCTCGACTTTGCAATTTTAAATAACAATAAATTCACTCCTAACATATGGGCTCTAGATGAGCTGTCCTCCGACCACAAACCCATAATCCTAGAAATCCTCTTGAACGATCGTCCCAATCCTTCCTTAACCATAGATATCCCAGTCACCGATTGGAAAAAATTTAATACTTTAATTGACGAAAAAATTAGAATTCCCTATCCAATTTCCTCTACAACACAAAATAGATATAATTTCACTAAAACGAATTCACCTACACTCACAATACGCAATAACAGAGCCAACACACACCTCTACAAATAGACTGAATGAGGTCTTCCTCCCAATGCAGGCTAATTGGGCACTAATATCGCTGAAAAAAAATCAGCACCGAAAAATGGCACAAAGCTAGGGACTGCAAATTAAAACAATAGTTAATAAACTCTGTGAAATAGTAAAAATTGAACTGCAAAAAATTGAATCAAATGGAAAAGGGATATAAATTTCTGAATTATCTTCTAAAAATAAAGAAAACGACCATAAAAAATCTCTATGGCAAATTGCCAAATCACTCAGAGCCTCCCATAATAAGGAACTCCTATCCCTTAAAACTAGAAGCAACTCCACCGCCATTACCCCTTTCGATAAAGCTAATGCATTTACAGACTCTCTTGAGAAAATTTTCTTCCTGACCTCTCGCACTAACTCTCACGTACAATTCAATGAACACACTAAGCAACAGATCACAGATTTTAATTGACGCTAACTTGTAATCTAATTCCATATTCCATACATCGAACCACAAGAACTTATAAACATAATCAAAACACTACACAACCGAAAAACGCCGGGCCCAGATAACATCCCGATTAGAGCACTTAAAGCACCTTTACATTAAGCCACCCTCTCCATACTAAAAATATGTAATTCTTCCACATTTCCAAGCAAATCGAAATCCCAGCCAACGTTATAGTCCTCCCAAACCCGTAAACTCCCTATATATTAGAAAATTACCAGCCCACCAGCCTCTCCATTGGTAAAATCTTGAAAAAATTTATTAACAATAGACTCTTAAATTCATGCATAGACTCCTGCTAAGATACTTCCCGGACGAGCATCACGGATTCAGGACTCAGGTCACCTTAATTTTGCCAACTTCAAATTCCTTCTGGAGTAATATAATTGTCGAAAAAGGATTAAATATAAAAACAAATCCATCCGGTGCCATTTTCATACATCACCTGTGCTTTGATAAGGTCTGGTACGAAGGTCTAATTTATAAATTCACAAAGTTTACCCCCCCCCCTACCCCTTTATATATAAGTAAAACATATTAATCCAATCATTCTTAATAAAATAGACAATTTGAAGTGTAAAAATTAATCTGTGCATTTTCTTCTTTCTCGCCTGATAAAGGCAGGAGTTCTCAAGACCAAACTTAGCACCTCTTCTCTCTTTTCTTTCTTGATATACATGTTGATATCCCAATACCAGACAATAAGCGTAATAACCTCCTATACTTGCTATACGCGCAGGACGGCACTGCCATAATTAGCCGCAGTCATAACTCCAGAAGCCATCAGCTGTAAATCTACAAAATTATATCATCAAACTTCCAAAGTGGAGTGACATATGGCTTATTACAATCAATCCGAAAAAAACCCAGGCAAATATTTTCACTAGAAAAAATAAACTAATTCTCTCTTAAATAAAAATTATCGACACTTATATACCTTGGAGCTCCAAAGCGAAGGATCTCGGGGTAATTTTCGATAGAAAACCTTCTTGGGAAAAGCATATAGAAAACGTAATTCTAAAAAATGATTACAACAACGCGATCCTCCGTCTTCTTATAGGAAGAAAAAGTTACTTATCCCTTAAACTAAAAAAAAATCATATATACCTGAATAATCCGACCTCATATCCTATATACGTCATCGCAGTATCTGGCCTGGCCACCCTCACTAATCAAAAAGATACAAACAAAAATCAACATCACACTCCGTAAGATCACCAACGCACCCTGGATCATCAGGAATACAGATATACAAAAAGACCTTAACATTCCTCCACTCTCCAACTTAATTAAAAAATACGCTATCCCCTTTTATAAAAACCTCCATAAATTCGAATCAGTAAACCCGTCCATATCCTCACTAGCGACCTACGATCCTATACACTCCCTACTCTATCACAGAATCCCTCTCCCGAAAACCGTTATTATGTAAAAATAGCCTACCAAAAGCCCAAAATTAAATCAGATGCCTGTACAAATAATCTTGCGATGTTTTTATTCTCTGTTACTTGCTCTTCCATTTGCTATCATTCTTAACTGTATAACTCTAGTAATAACGTGATAATTGCTATTAATGTTAGTATTTCTAAGTATAATTTGTTACTATTGTATTTCTGCTATTATATATTCTCTAGTCTCTTTATTATTTTCATCATCTGCTGTCGAATTTACTGACTGCAAGCCGCAGCGTCGGGCTCTTGGTGACTGGCAGTGACTAACGCTAAGTTCTACATCGGTATTTAATAGAAATAAAATGAAAATCAGATATGGAACTCAGACGAAAAAGGAAAAAATCAGCAGCCGCTGGATAAAACTTTGTACATTAAATAGACCACTACTTACGTACAAATAAGTTGAATATTTTAATTTTCAAAGGAACTACAATTCTATCTCATAATCACGGCTCATACATTTGAATTAACCGTACCAGCATTCCTATTACAGTGTGTGCCAAAATCCAATGAACTGAGTTTTTAATTTTAATTAGTAAAAATGAATAACTACAACCAAAAAATAACATTATAGATGTTTCTAACCTCTTTCCAAAATATATATATCATCACTACTCATCATCATTTGCCAGTCAAGGGCTCTCACTGAGGGCATGGACCTTGCACGCTAAACTCCTCGCATGGTAATGAGGCCAAAGGAACTCTGAGTCTTGCCAATGACGAGGTTCCCTCTGCCCATACCAAGTGGACCTGAGCCGTCTTGGTGCATGCGGTTTTTTTGTAAAGAGTTTCCCTCCTCTTGGCCATTGCTGGCATTGACACATCTTCTACCATGTTGGTATCGGATTTTACCCTCCTCGACGTGTCCAGGGCAAGTGAGGGGTTTGGCTCCTGGTATCTGCTCTGTTCTCTGCTATGCTATCTGCTTTGTCGAGTCACGAGTGACGAGTAACGAGCGACCACACACGCAGACTCTATATATGCTATACAGTGCTACATGCATCTGCCCAAAACGGTCCCCTTCTAAGTGCAGCTGGCTGCAAAGTGATTATTAGTCTTACGCAATAGCAACTTTCATGGGAAAGACCTCCCTAGAGAGGGGTCCCCTAGAAAGAAGGGAAGAGGGAGCTGAAAGCATTCAGGACTAGACTGATTGTTGGTCACTAGATTAGGGTTTCTCTTCCTAGGTATACTGGCTCTTGTGGTGAGAATCTGCCAGAGCACTTCAGATTTATTTATACAAGATGTACAGCAACATGTACATATTTTGCAAATAAGTTTTGCTGGGTATTAAGCCAAAGTCTAATTAAATTCCTAGTCAACTCTCTATGGGTTATGTTGATCAACAAATAATGTAATGAGTAGCTTCAACCATCAATTTTAATGGCATGGCAGGTGGTTGTTTTTCATTTCTTGAAAAAAAAAAAAAAAAAAAAAAAAAAAAAAAAAAAAAAAAAAAAAAAAAGTTCTAAGAATTTTTCGGTAAAGTTAGTAGGTGATAAATAGATATCCTGAATCCCCTGTGTATTCGTTGGAAAGTTATAAGTGGTGGTTCTTTTAAAGTGGCCCTCTTTAAAGTGGCTCCCACATTGATAGTTTAAGGATTTTAAATAAAACTTCGCCGTCGCAGAAAGGTTTAAGACACTCCTACTATTTGTTGTCGAGCTGTCGCTTTGTCTCTGATCGGTTTAAAGGCGATCAAAATATCTAAAGTAATTAACACGATACAAGTAAAGTAACGATATAATAGATGTTTTTAATTCTCTTTTCCAAAATATATATATATATATATATTTTTTAAAAATTCGTATTATTTTTATCTATAGTGGTAAAGGTTAAAAATTTAGCGAGCATTGATAACAAGGTACCGGCCCCCGAAAGCTAACATTAATGATGATGTGCCTGAAGAGCTCTTATCCAAATAATATTGAATCTGATACGTATTTAATTATTAATGTTTGCATGCGTTTGATTTATTGTTACATTTGTTGTATTGACAATACTTATTGTCAATAACAATAAAATAACCAAAAAGCGTTTTCGACAAAATATTATGCTACTAAGGTTGGAGCATCTCATGTTCATGGAAATATTAGATCTTAAAGGTCTGGTTAATATATTAACCAATTTCAGCCTTGGTCTATAAGGGTTAAGGGAGAACTGTAATTTTCTGCAAAACTGATTTCCAACATTACCCTAATCTCTCCGCTCCCAAAATTCCTTACTCTCCTATGTCCAAAATTTATCAGATCGCGAGAAAGAATCGAAACGGCTCGCTTTTAATGAGGAAGAAAGAAGAAAATACATTTTTTTCTCTTTTCTTTTATCAGGCACATTATAAATGATTTGTAGAACATTATCAACAATAGTAATTATTTTTTTTTAAATATAATACGTATATTTTTTATTCATTGTTGGCATTGATTTACTTAATTTACAAGTTTTGACCTTTGCTTTAGAAATTTTACCCTATATTGATTTCTCAACCGATTGTTAAATTAACAGGTTTAAGAAAACAATTATAAAATTGGGCTTAATGTGCCAAAACGTTTTTCAATTGTTTAAGGGCATTTTTATTATAAGAAAAGCGAACTTTTCGTGCTTTTTTGAATTATTTATAGGATAACTTTGTTTGTCGACGCTTTCGTTCTGATTTTTGTTATTTTTTCCTGTTTCTAATTCGATTCCTTTTTCTAACTTCTTCCCTATAAGCAAATAATGGTCGTAACACAATATTATCTTCAGCTGCAACTAATATTTCACTTTCTTCATAATATAATGTTAAATTATAGGAGTTTTCATGTTTTGAAATATTAATAATTTGTGAATCTTTATATATAAACCAAAATGTGATCTTGTATTCTATCGCTCTTAAATAAGAACCATTCAATTACCCTAATTTTTGAAGGACATTTAAATCATTCCAAAATTTATTAGCATATAAGTGTTAATATAAAAATAGAATTAATGTGTATTGCGTAAATATTGATTGATTCACCAAATGTATTAGAAAACTATTTTATACTATTGCATCAACATTACATTTATGTACATAATTAATAAATAGATGGTTTAATCGTATAAATATTATATTATATAAATAAAATAATACTATTAGTTGGTGATCCTATTGTTTTTATTAATTGAATATTTATCTAAAGGATTTGAATCGTCTGAATTATGCCCAAAATTTTATATAAAATAATAAAAACCATTTTTTTTTATTGAAATATGTAAGCAAATTTTATTTAATATTAAATAATTTTCAAAACAATGTATATATTTAATTTTAATTTAGAACCGGGGCTGACAGCATATACAAGCAAACCTCAACTTTCGCACATGATTGGTTCCTGAAAATGTGTGCGAAAGTTAAATGTTCAAAGGAGAGGGATGTAAAAAAAAAGCACTAAAAATTGTACTCATCTACGTATATATATACTAATATGTACTAACTAAGTACATATTAAATAACAAATTACATTCTCTTAATAAACTTGTCAAAGGTTAGTTGTATTTTACTACTTTTTTTCTTTTCTTTATAGAGAGTTCCTGTACATGTATAATTACTAAGGATCGCCCCATGCACTCCTGAGATATGCGTTCTCCATTGGGACTACATCTCCTTCCACATTCAAAAAAATGTCTCGAGATGCAAAGCTATTCCTTTCTCTCTTCCCTACTCTCTCAATCTGTATACTATTTCCGTTCCTCTTTGTCGGTCCATTAGAAATTCATTAGTCATGGGTCTGGGGAATGAGATTCAATCATCTCACTAATAATTCCCACTGTTAAGCTTAGAAGGTGTATGACCAGGGCAACTGATACGTCCCTTTGATAAGAATGTACGATTAGCATCTCTTCCAAAATAAACCAGTCTCCTCTACATTGAACATTTGTCTAGAGGTATATTCTCCATCTTCAATAATTTTGGACAAAACCGAAATGAAGTTTTTTGAAGCATCTTCATCCGCATCAGATGATTCTCCAGTGAGTTTAATATTGTGTAAAGAATACCTTGTTTTGAAATTTGAAAACCAGCCGTTACTTGCATGAAACACTGTTAGAATCTTCGTTTAGTCAAGCCTTTCAATCTTTATTTATTTATTTTTATTTATTTATTTATTTATGCAAACTAAGAGCCTTAGCTTGCATACTTGAAGTACTCAGAAGGATGTTTTCTTGATTTTGATTACTTATCCAATAAGACAAAGTTTTCTTCATTTCATCCATTACTATGCCGTGCCTTTTGGAAACAGTTAAAAAAAAGATTTTTCAAAAATGTGCGAAATTGCGAATTGTACGAAAGTCGAATGTGCGAAAGCTGAGGTCCGCCTGTATATGGATCCTGTGCCAAAAGTGGCGCATACATTTTATAGAGTGCATATTGGAAATAATAGTAATAATATTGATGCATGCAGGGATCGCGAGGTAGAGGTGTATGGCGAGTATTAGAAAACGAGAATATCTAATAATAATTGGGTGGTGAACTTTTACGATAGAAGCATTAATGATGCAGGTTTTAGCATATTTTATATCGCGGAAATACAGACACAAAACAGAGGTTTGAATATGCACACATGATCATCGTCAGTGAGGACATAGATACTGGCGATAATGGTTGTGTTACCTATCTATTGAATATTATTTGTCGATCTTCAACATTTTTAGCACCTTCCTTATGATTTTGAATCTTACTTCAGTCAAATACGCTCTCAATACCAAGGTAAAATCCTCAAAATTATTTAAATACGTATTTTATACATGTTTTGATACAGACGCCGGGCAAATCAACGATAAATAAAATTGTGAAACAAGCAGTGGCGGCTAGTTCACATACACTTAAGAGCTACAGCATCGCAAGCAAATTGAGAAAAAATATAATTTCAGTATTTATTATTTTTACCTCACCTAATTTTTTTACATTTTAAATAAAATATAAGGAATATATACTTTTATAAGGAATATATAATTTTATTTAACTTTTAATCTACCGCAGCACCCCTAAATATTTTTCACGAGCCATCACTGTAAACAAGTTTTTGTTTAACCTTCACCTCTTATCCAAATAATATTGAATCTGATACGTATTTAATTATAAATGTTTGCATACGTTTGTGATAAGCCACTGTTCGATCACTGTATATTATCTTAGAATACCGTTAATAGTAATAATTAATATTATTATTTTTTATTTTTTATTATATTGTGTATTAAGACGTCGACCCCGAATTGGATTTTTAAATAAATTTTACGTATTCTATTATTTTTCTGTAATTTATATATACAAAGAAGAAAATACTCTATAGATGATTATTGTTTCACACTTCTGTGGTATATTCATTTGCTTAAATTTGATTTGAACTGTTACATGGCGCAAAATCTTTATGGAATAATGATTTGTCGAAATTTAGGGTAACTCTTGTAAATTGGATATAAACTGTTGTTTTAGAATATTATATCATTAGATTGAGTTCATCGTACCTTAAATAGAGCTAAGACACTTTATTCTATATCCTGTTATACATAAGCACATAATTACATATGCGGAAGGCTTAACTGTCCAGATTAGACGCTAAGAGCTGAAACGTTCTTCTAATTTATGAACATGGAACTAACTAAATTTACATTATTGCGTCGATTGTTTTAAAACTCGTTCTTCGACGTTCGTATTTTTAGAAATTATGAATCTTAGATAAATGAAATATTCGGTTGCCATGCATGCGATCGCCGACATACGCATAGACATCCGTGGCTTATTGTCTACATCAGGCGTGAATGGTGAGAAATGTGCCGAGCACTCGCACACATAAGGACATATATATGAGGGAGCGAGATCAACACACAGGCGCACCCAGCCAAACGGCATAGAGCTTACCGTCGAGCTATGCAGAAATAGAATGCGCTCGCGTTATTAGAGGGACTGCCGCGACATTTTTAGAAATCCGCGTTATCGGAACACGCGTTATATTACTGTATGTTTTGACGAAAAAAATTCTGAAAATATTTCATTTAAGTACGATAGGTACCCTGTTTATATTTAACAGTTATAACTTATTCTCAATATCAAATAATAAGGTATTTTGGAAATACAGCATTTCTGCTGCCCTGGAATAACTTATTGGAACTTCTTATTGGACATACAATAAACGTGGTACATGTTGATGTTGGAAGTTAATTTTGTTGTCTCGAAAAAGTATGAAATGGTAAATAGCACACTACGTTAAAACTTTTAGGATTTTTTTCACTAAATGTACAATACATTTTTTAAAAAGATTTATATATTGGTTCTACATATATTTGTTTAAGAATTATTAACATTTTAAATAGTTCTTGGACTTCCCTGTAAAACTTCATTTTTTGAGATACAGCAAGATTGCTATGTTACGTTGATACAGCGGTTACCATTATATTTTTATTTTTACTATTACTATATAAAGTTCTTTATCGTTATTATTACACAAACACTACATATTTGCAGAAGAAGCATGTGAAATAGACGGCGTTCCAGGTATCTGTTCGCAATTGAGAAGATGTAGAACAGCTTTAAACGATCTGATGCTGGGAAAGAGTCCTAAGGTATGTAATCAAATATTAGGGACACCAAATCATTTTTTACCGATACCGATGAATATTATTATAATGTTAAAATATTTCTTATCATATTGTAATTACCAAATTCAGAACTGTTCCTCAACGGGCAACACACAAATGGTGTGTTGTGTGGCAGCTACAAATGTGCCATCAACATGTCCTCCTATTCCAGCTTCTAAAATTAGGATCAAGAAGACTGGAAAGAAGGCAGCAGACAGTGAGTACGTATTATAAATATTGAGTATTAAATATATAATTAAAAAAAATATTTTCAGAATGTATCGATTGGGAAGAATTGATATATTTTTGTGAAGAGGATGGTGCGCTCATACCTGGAGCACCTCAAATCAGAAATGATCGTTGTTCACACAAAAACACTCGTTTGATCGTAGGTGGAACGGAAGCTGGAGAAGATGAATTTCCACATATGGTAAAAGCATACCTTATTTTTTTGTTATCTGAAATGTCTTGTAGTATTATATATTTATAAAAGTTTACTTATACGGTGTGCGTCCACAAAGTAAGTTTCTGTGGGGCCGTTTACAAAAACAAAATGCAATATAATGGAAATATGTATTAAACAGAGACAGCGAGTGTTCAGCTATTTTAAATATATTCGCATTAGAACGCGAGACCGGATAAGAGAACTGTGTGACAATTATCTCTGCCTCTATGTTATTCTTGAAATGCTGACGCTGATCGTACAGGAATTTCTTGGGGTATAATGAAGAATGAAAATCACTGGAAGCGAAGTAGGGATGTTTAAACACCTCCCAGCTGAACTCCTGCAAGAAACTTGATGTCCGTTTATTTATGCCTGTCACACAGTGGTTGCAACCCCATGCGATTTCTATGACAAATGTATTCAAAAGTTGGTCCCACGGAATGACAAATGTCTCAATTCCGGTGGAGATTATGTTGAAAAATAAACACTTGCTGTTTCTATTGCAATACAAATTTTCATGTAGTTATGTTGTGTTTCTGTAAACGGCCACAGGGAAACTTACTTTGTGACCGATTCTAGTAAAAATGATGCTAGTAATTATTTAAAGGTACTCCTTGGTGTCGATCAATCTCCTCCTATTGATATAGACTGGCGATGCGGAGGAACCCTGATCAGCGAACGATGGGTCATGACAGCTGGTCATTGCATATGGATACCCATAACTGAGTATAAAAAATAATATTTTATTTGGTTGTTCTGTATGAAATGCCCGATTTCAAAGGTGAGAGTGAAAACGTACTATTTACACATTACAAAATTTATTTATTGAAAATCACAAGCAATCCATTCCGTACATAGTAACGAATTAATGCAATAACAACATCAATTTTATCGAAACAATAATGAGGAACAATTGACCTTGCGCCCCTCTATCTGGTGTTTATCTATTAATTAATTATTCTTTTTTTTATTTTTCTTTTCCGACTCGTTGTTTTTTCTCGCTCGCTACTGGTACAATGTGCCGTAAGTGCGAATGAAACGTATACTATACAGTGCTTCCTCAAGGCCCACTGTATAGTTCAAAATTCTGAGAACAAAATTGTAATGTCTTTATTATAATAATTGAAGATTTGGGGGCTAAATACTTATATAGTTCATTTTTAACGTCCTCATATGTATAATTTTATTTCATTTAAATAATGATCCATGGATCTGGAAGGATAGTGGTCGATGATGCCATATCTGAAGAAAATGAATTTTAACGAATCAACCTCCATCTTAGGTCGGTTAATCATTCTCATGCATTTTTTACTGTATGCGGGCGAGCATTGTCATGATTGAAAAAACTTGTCTCCGTTGTACGAGGAAGGGTTGTTTTTTACATTTTCTCAGATAAACTGTCTAGTTGTTCATAATAAAGATTCGGATTCATTGTTTGGCTAGATACAACTACTTTTTAATAGACATTAAATGGAAAAAGTTTAATTTGAAATGCAAAAGTATGAATTTGAAGTGAAAAACCTGTATAAGAGCTGGAAATTAATTAAGCCTTTGCCGTCTTAGAAATATAGTGATTCGGATTTAATTTTCAAAAGATACTAACGTGCGTTCATTGGATCGCTTATACTCTCTACACTTGCAATCCATTACCCATGCTTACATTGAAGATGTATTTATTTATTTATTTATATGACTAGGATGAATGGATGGCATAACAAAAAGATTCCAAAGCGCCATTCACCCATATAAATATTTGATAAAGATTCTAAAGATGCAAGGGGTATGAATCTCTCACACTAATATTCCCCAAGTGTCAAAACGCTGGGTAATTTGAATAGTATTTTAGTTGGATTGAAATTGATATTATTTGTTATTTTTTTAATCATTTATTCAACGAAGGACAGATTTCATTAAATTAATTAATTCCAACGC